>JANSTR010104877.1:0-12175 GCA_025434805.1 Antipathozoanthus remengesaui | reverse complement strand
ATCAGTTTCACCACCACGCCTCGCTCCCATGTAGTTTCTGCACGCTTTTTCCACGTTTCATGCTGGTATTCTTTTCAATTCCTGTCCTCTTGGAACACATTTGCATTTTGAATGTGAGGCTTGGTGGTGAAACTGATCAGCAAAACATCATCATGCATAAGGCCTATTATCTTGCGGACATGTACAAAATGGATGTCACCAACCCAATAACATTCAGAGCTCGGTGCCAACGGAATTGTTAAAAAAATGTCTGAGTGTGTTTGCCTCCTCTTAACTTTTCAAAACCTTCTTTGAATTAGGTGTATATTTCATACAAATAATTATGTACATGACTGAACATATATATAGTTACATTGCAGATATATATATACAACTGCCTACAAGATTGGATTTTGAGAGAACTTCTAGTATGAAGTACATTAATTGATACTGAGTGTAAATAATCTTATACCATTACCTGAGAAATTTCTGCAATCTGATTGGTTAAGAGGAGTGGTATTTCAGTGTAATTTTGAAATACCTACATATGAAAATTGCAGTTTCCCAGCATTGAGCTAAGCGGCATGTGCCTGCCATCTAGTTTCCTGTCATTAAATGACATGCTCTCTCTAATTTCCCATGACAGTCTCAAAATGAACAGATGCTGTTGCAGAAATTTCTCAGGTATTAGTATATAAACAAATGATAGACTAAGTATGATCTGTATGTAGTATTAATTTTGACATAAAACTACAAAGCATGCTATTACATGTACCTGTATACAAATAAATTATAGTAGTTGCAAAAATTGTAAATTATTTTTTTCAAAACCTGGTCTCTTTGCAGAATGCACATGCATGCAATCAACTAATAAGCCAGAAACCAGTAGAATTTCCTGCTGTGCAAGCTGCTCAACCCATTTTTCAGGTAATTAACAAATACAATAAATTATGATTTAAATATTGACAGACAGTTCTTGGTGTGTAAGATGACAATTTGTACCATGACTCGCATACACTAATAATTACTATTCACATACACTGTAATATCTTAGGGATTTTCTAGAAGCAATATTGAAAAAAGATGACCCATTTTAACTCTTTTTTTGTATTTCTGAACATTTTAGCCCTTATTTGAACCCTTTTTTACTAGCTTGCAGACCTGAAAACAGCCCTGATCATTCTCAAGCCTCCTGGAAACTACTCAATCCTGATTTACATGTATGTACGTATACAGTTATAGATAAAGAAAATTATGTTATTGTTATAAAATAACTTGATGTATTAATTTTTATTAGACAGTTAAGTTTGTGAAGTATGGTCAAATATTTTTAAATTTGTGTAAAATATTTAGTTAGGTTTAACATAAACCTATTTTCTAATTTTTGCAGACCTGAAAAAGAGTTGGTAGATCATTCACAAGCTCCCTGCAAGAAACTACTCAACTCCTAATTTAGGTATGGTTGTATGAACAACAAAATTTTATCATTAGTTAACCCTTTCAGCCCCAAACATGACAATTGGTGTGTTGCTAAATTCTCCTAAACCGTCTTCATAGTTTTCCTATAAAGAGGTTGGGAGAATTTTGCTTTTCATCATAGATACATGTAGCTTGATGTCTATGACCAGTTGCTTTATTCTCATAACCAAACAACATATTCTGTGTGGATAATGTTAGGAGAAGATATGTGATGATAAACAGGCCAGGGCTGAAAGGGTTAAGGCAACATGGATGACTACATGACTTGTACAATGTATAATATACTTTTCTCTGTAAACTGTGATACATCTGATTCAAGAAACTAAAGATTGACATTTTAAAGCATTCACTGGCCAGTTTTATTGTGATCATTAATAATTTGATAATGTACAGTATGCCCCAAAAGAAATATCACTACTGCATTTCTTGCAAGTCGTGCAGCTTTTCTCTTTCCAGGGTGTACAAAATGTATGATTATTATGTCACCAGCACAATAATATTCAGAGCCCAAGTGTCAGTGAAACCAAGAAGAAATATCAGACTGTGCTTGCTTCTGTTAATTTCAGTTTGCAAACCCTTGTTTGAATCAGGTGTATCTTAAATGTAAATACACAATGGTCTTTTGTTCTTTCAGTAAGGGTCAGTACATGTCTGTGCTAATTAATCAGCTATACATATGCATTCTGTACATGCTATCTAGACACAATGTTGTTTGATTTGGCAAATTCAGTACTTGCACACTTCACGAACATTGGTAATTTCCTTTCATTTCAATTTTTATGTTATTAAATTTAGTAGTTTTGTGTAAAATTCTGAGGAGAAAAAAAATTGGCATAATAGGGACCTTAAGCAATGATGATGGGAACATCGACGAGAACGGCACAATACAATGGACTTAATTACAGAATACAATAACTGCATGCTGGAATGCAACCAACTGGCTACGTACTTTTCAACCATCATCTTGAAAAACAGAACTTGAAAAGCTCTGTTTAGGGTTTCGCATAGAACATGAACAAGTGGAATATATATAATTTAACATGAATCTTCTTTGGACTTCAAGAATTAAGGCTTCTAATTTTTTCCATTCGCATACAGTACATGTACCTTCACAAAAACATATTTAAGAAACATATGGATTAGATTAACAAAGGCAAAATAGCCAGTATAACTTCAAAATCAACAGCCATTCTCATTGACATTCCCGTCAACAACTTCAAACAATCTACCTTTGAGCAGTTCAACCTTGGAAACCAAAAAATAATTATTTGTTTATCATGCAAACAGGCCCTTATTTTAAAATTAAGACACGTACTTTATCAAAGACCAAAAATCTGTCCGATACCTGTAATCAGGGGGTGGTAAACTTACTAAAAATATTATTGCTAAAATCTGCAATTATATTATATAGATGTAAGTAAATTATTATGTGAACTTGACGAAATTTAATCAAAATTTGATTACTTTTGTTACCATTTTCACAGGAGTTTGAGTCCAGCGGGTGCTTGCAGTGGAGTGGAACACAGAACCTGGGTCTAGATATACATACTTATTTGTTAGGTGTCTCCCGGTCAGTAAAAGTAGTCTAGCATGCATTACATTGAGCCAGCATAGACAATTAGATAATTAGCCTATAGTTATAATTATAATTGAACAGTGAGATAGTAATTAATGATAATTATGTGTTTTGGTAATACAGGATTCACTTGGAATTTGAGTTTTTATTAGATGGCAAAGTTTCCTGAAGATACATTTTGTCATATTATTCATTTTGCTTTTTTCAGATATTTTCATTGTGTGTGTGTCCAAAAAAACACTGCTCAAGACAATATTATTATAATTTTGAGCGGTAGAGACTGATTTTAATTTCAGACTTAATTACTTAATTGTCTTTTAAAAGTACATTTTCTGATGACTTGGAAGCATCTTTAGTAAGGACTACCATACATGCATGTACAGGTAAATGAAGTTTTTAGATTCTAAAACATTTGAAAGTTGAGACAATACAATGTCAGTCTACTGTAGTTTTGAGCCTGTATATGCAACACGTTTGAAAATAATCATAATTGAACTGAAAGATTCTTGCCATACTGACAAAAGGTTTTCATTAATTTTGTTCCTTATGAGTACTGTAAATTCCTGTGTATAAGCCGCCCTGTTGTACCCCCCTTTCTGGTACCAAAAAATTACTTTTTAATGTTACTGTTGTATAAGCCAAATGAAATCAATTTTGTTTACCCTATGTTTGTTTAAAAGCATGGCATGATACCTGTATTTTAAAAACTTGTTATTCAAAAGTAAAAGAGAATTTCCTGCATGAGATGTGCATGCATTAAAATATTTTTTTTGCAAAACAACTTCCTGCACAAATACATGAAATGAAGAGAAGCAGGGAAAAACTGTCTAGTCAGCACCACACTGTCTGGAAATTGAAAAACTTCCAGGTACATTAAACTATGATATCTGGGTTGGGAATCGTATTTTTTCCAAAAAACCAAAATGAATGTGAATTATATAATGTTGCATGCATTCATTCAAACTGAAAGTGTTTGATTTTGGAAAAGGATAAAAGGAGGAGTGCTAATGGACCTACTGTACAATGAAAACAAGTGAGAGAGTCCAGAGGAAGGCTAATTAAGTCACACTTGAAACAAAATAATCTTGCAGATTGTGGAAAACGTGGAGAACCATTCTCATGTGGAAAGTCCATGTTAGAAATAATTAGATAACATTCAAGTGTTACAGTACTTCATGGCTAATTCAGTGGTCAACAGAACTGATCAGGATACTGCAGTTGTAGTTAATATTAAGGCGCAACCTGTTTTTCGAAAGAGCTTTTGAACCAGAATTGCTTCAGTTCTGTTTCCAAACTATGAAACTTTGTTCTTTGCAAGTGCTATCATTCGTGACCCAAACCAAATTAAAGTCAATATATATTAATCCAGATTGAGATATCGAGTCTAAGAAATGGCTGCAAAATATCCCTTTTTGGCAATGTGAAAGGTACAGTGTATGTGCATGACTTCAGTTATTTTGACTCAGTCACGTGTCAACATGACAGCTTGTACTGTAATACTAATTAGTCAGTAACCTTTTTATAATGTTTAGAAACAATGAAAACTTTACCCATTACTGTACCTGCAGGTGAACCACTGGAAGCTATGGTACATGTAATTGAATGATTATTCTGGGTCGGAATTGTGTACTGTACTATAGTCAGTGGAAAGCCCTGCACTCCCATACCCAGGCAGTGCGGTGCATTAGCAGGGAATTTTAGCAGTTTTTAGTGCATCTTTGTCCCAGTGTGTGGGGTTTTCAACAACATTTAGACATAGATAACAGCAACCAGGGACTGTTAGTGGGGCTTTGAAGGGGATCTTTGAAGCAATTATTTTTGTATAGCCATGGAAAGAATATTTACATATGGTCTCAAAATATGTCAGCTGCCGAAAAGAAAGTTACCATAGTCCAATTCTGGCTGTAATTGCTCTTCACTGCATTCTGGAGGTTAGCAAACGTTTTGTAAGAGTTTGTGGAACAATTCTTGAAATAAATTAAATTTTGTTAATGTTTTGCATTTGTGATGTTTTGAGTATTGCCCTGGAGGTTTGGATACAAAAATGAAGTTTCGACATAATACATTGCCCCACATATGTGATGGTGGGCAATTTATTTTGCTTCATTTACAGTAGTTGGATGGACATGTCTAATGCCCTGCCATTCCCTGGGTATGGGGGTGTGGGGCTTTTTTTACACTGACTAGTACATTACGTTGTTTTAAGAGCAATCTTGTGCATATTTTGCAACATTTCTTTTTGCTTTTTAGTGACAATCTCATCATTAATTTATGATAATAAGTCCGAGTCTAAAAACAACAGGGCACTGCAGCTGGACAAAAAGGACAAAGTTCAGTGGTCTTCATTTTGGCCCAGCTAGAACACTTTAGTGAGCCGCCAAATAATTATATTATAAGAAATGACCAATGATTATTTTTATAATCTTCGAATTTTATTTGAGTTGTTCATGATTGTGTTACTATAAGTTGCTTGCTGCCTTTTTGTCTTTTGAGGTCTTTATCAGAACCAATATTAATTTATACACCGAAATTTGAAAAAGTGGCCTTTTCCTTAAAGATCGATACAGTGGGGATCGACTTGTACCAGTTCGAATTTTACGCTGGAAAATACAGTACTCACAGCTTTAATAATATCTTACCTGTCAGTTTCTTCAAGCATAAAATAAAATCAACTTATGCTCTGCTAAAACTCGTTTTGTTTCTCAATCAACTGCACTTTACATTGTGCATGGCAACTTGTGAATGAATTGAAGTTGAAGAACTTGTATAAATTACATACATGCATGGTTAGTAAAACTTTTAGTTACTGTATTGTATTGACAAACTGTTTGTGTGGACATTTCTGTTAACTCCCAACTGTTTTGTGAACACATCTGAAAAGCCATTTGATTATCAACCCTTTGCCAAAGATGAAATAGCCATTTCAACGCTAGACAATAGTTGATCAACCTTGATACCTTGATTTTATTAGTGCCTGAATCAACACATCAATGCCCAAATCAACATTCAACACCTACATGTATTTCAACACAGTTGTAATCGCCTTTCTCACCGACAAGGTCACAAAAATGGTCAAAGGTCAGTTTCAACTAAACTTGCTGTCTCTTTCAGAAAATAAATAGATACATTTTTTTCTACTCTCAAAAATATTCGAAAATATTTTTTTCGGCCAGTGATTTCCGGGGCACATATGTACATATAACAGTTTTTCTTCAAACTTCCAATGCCATTTAATAATTTCTGAAACCAAGGCTGCTTTCTTTTGAAATTTACATGTTATTTGTTTCAATGTTTAACACACACACAGTGAGAATAAAGAGTAAATTTAAAGTGGGAACAGCAAACCGGAAATTACATTCAAAGCTTACCATTTACAAAATGGATCATATAAAAGAAAACAACATGTGCAGTTAAACTTTTCTTCACAGATTGGCTTGGATTGCATTAGCTTCTGAAAACTAAACTTGTGGTTACTGCCCAAAGTTATGATTTTATTTCAATAGAGATTATATTTGCTGTCTGGAATTAAATTTATTTGTGGATCCTGTATTGTCATTAACATAAATTATCTACATGTAGAGATTACAAAGTTGTGTTTTGTACAATGTTGCAAGTGTTAAAATAATAATGTAGCTAATATTAACACTTATTATTAATTTGTATTGATTACATTATTATGGTATTAATTGATTTTATTGTACATGACTGGACACTTGAACATGTAGTTCCAGAAAATACCCATACTTTGCATGCAGAGTTGTTTGGTTTTTAACTCCCTCCCCTCACCCCTCACCCCTTCAGTGGTATAACCTGACACTTGCCTGCTTGCCCACCAAGTTATAAGGTGAAGTTGTGGTATAAAATATCAATTATTCATTTTACTGGATAAATTCAAATTAAATGCAGAGGTTGAGTGCAGTGCAAACTGTTTGAGAATGAAACACAACATTTATCAATATTATACTTTGAAACTGATTGACCTGGTCTTCTACATGAATTGTTTTTCATTCTATAGTGCATTTTAATTGGCCAAACAAACCATCCAATCACAGGTGCTGATATATGTATGATTCTAATTTACCACATTCTCAGTTTGACTTGTAATGAATCAATGACAATAAATCTGCAAAAATAATAAAATATTCCAAAGTTCAAAATAAAAATCCAACAAACCCCAGCTTCAACATTTAAATCTCCACAGGAAAATGAGCATTGTCCAAAGCTTAGCAATCAAGATTGTTTGTGGACTCTTTTAATTGGAGAAGAGAACTTCCTCGTGTTAATGAAATTGAGTGAGAGGCTCTGGGATACAATTGTATTGTTTGTTTGACTTGCTGAAACACAAGTTAATTTATTATTGAGAATAGTTTGGTTTGCACTGATCAGGGCCAGGGGCAGATCCAGAAATTTTAGAAAGAGAGGACCGGGACCCAAGTTCTGGAATGGGAAGGTCAAAAAATGACATAATTTTTAGGTGTTTATTTCAGTGTTTTTCATATAACATCTTTGTAAAAATCCTGACTAAGGGAGGGAGAGTTGCAGCCCCTCCGGCCCCTCCCTTAAGCTTAAATCCGCTCAGGACTGCTGATGTAGTTTGTACAGGCAAATGTTGGAGTCGCACATTAAAAGTACACAGCACATCAATTTTTCTATACAAAAACTGAATGAACTTATAGAAATTGCTGTTGAGATTGACATTTTGAAGCCTTTCCAGAAACAGAAAAAAAATCAGATATTATTTAGGTACCTTTTATATGTCAGATGGCAAAATTAAGGGCAACAAATTTTCAATGTTCGATTTACATGTACCTTGACTGCAAGATGTCCAAAAACGTTCAAGATTTACCACTGCCCCAAAATTTTGTTGCTATTAATCTCCCCCCTCTCCCCTTACCCCACCTACCAGTCTCCTCCAATTGTGGAATTTTAAATAAATCAGCATAAGGGGGTATGTATATTTTATGGAACTACACGATCTGATATAATTATGTCTACTGGGTACAGGTCTTTTATTATTGTAAATATTTGAATAAGCACCCTGGGTATTTTGAGGCTTGAAACTTGATTGAATGTAATTTCCATTTCAACAGTTTCATAGTTATTGCCAAGAATTTGAAGAACACGCTTCGCATGCACATGGCTATATAATTTTCAGATCAAAATTGAGACAGGCACCGATGCTTGAATCCCATCCGTAAATAAATTTTACATAACTGAAAAACGGATTACCAAAAAAAATGATTTCCTGTACAATGCAAGAGTGTGGCAGCGTGATGTTAGTTTTCACTGAACAATTACCAAAACTATTTCAGGAAAGGTGCTTAGTTAAAGATGTTCAGACGCTTGTTCAGATATTTACAGTATGACAGAAATACTCGTAGGTACAAGCTACACACAGTGGCACTATACTCTGATTTAATACTGATGGGGAGGTGCAAAGATGTATTTTGTGAAGGGCGGAGAATCCCTGGGTATCAGTGAGTTAATTGTACTTATTTTATGGAGATCTGGCTATCTCATTGGTTCACCAATCATGGTTTGAAATTTGAATTTTGGTGATATTTATGAGAGCTGCTGTAAATTCTGGAAGGCAGTTACTCGACTTAAATCCGAGTTGTAAAAAATATAATTTCTTCCTACGATACTACTATTATAAGTTTTCTTTTGTGGGGGGAGGTCAGGGGTGTTGAACTTTGTACCTCCTTGTTATTGTTATATCAGAGTATCCCCCCTCTATGGGTCGCCCCTCCCTCTTCCCCTAATCTGTCAATTTAAAGCTGTAGTGTGAGTATTTTCTCTTTATATGCCTTGCAAAAATAATGTGAAATCAATGTGAAAGCAACTTCAACCTAAAAATTCGTATATTTTAAAAAATTTTCCTTTGGGCTGGAAAGACCTAGGACAGTAAAGTGACACATGTGTTTTGAAAGAATTGGTTAAAAATATTGCTGACAGATCATTGTCTTTAATATCAAGTTTTGTTGCCTATGCTAAAAAATGACCATCTGGGTCCAAACTTTTTGATTTTGTATGCTGTGAAAATTAATTGAATATTGTTCATGGCAATTATTTTCACTAATTATTTACGACTACTTTTCATCCATACTGATGACGCAAGCCAATGTACAGGCCAGTTTACACAAACTTAGTAGAAATTTATTTTGAGTTTAATGTTCCATAATTGCCAACTGCAGTACAACACTACAGCTTTAGAGAACCAGAATAAGGGCGACCACCCCACCCTCCCCTCCCCCAACCAGTGTGAATGCATAACCTAGTTGGCTGCCAGTTCAAATTTGGAAACTGTGTCTTAAAATTAGACTTTTTGCTGAATCGTGAAAAGCAAGACCGTGCAGTTTGTTCCTCGAGTTCCACAAGAAAATTTTATCTAGATTTCTTATTTGATTATACTATCAGAATTTTGAAATGAATTTATTTTAAATTTGTTTGGACAAGGTGATAAGCATCTGCATTTAAACCTTCTCGATATGGATTTTTGATTTTTTTGAAAAGAATACAAAAATATCCTGTGAAAAGAAATTCACTGGGAGCCAGTTAGTTTATCTCGTAGTAAATAGAAACTTAATTGATAAAAAGAAATGCAGTGATCCCGGACACAAGGTGAGCTATTGTAGTAGTAACACTTGCAACTTAGCACAGAATTCTGTCCTAATTGCACACAAAATTGAAATTTTAAGAAATAATATGCTTCAAAACTGGTTTCGATTTTTTTCAGAATTTGAAGTAACAGTTGAGTTGGATTTAGAAATTTTACAAACTGTTGTCATGAAACTTTCTGTTATATGCTAATTCTCTGTGAAAATTAACAAAACTTTAATCAAAACCATTGTTCGTTGGTGTTGGAAACGTCATATTTGGTGTCAAAACGCGTGATTGGAAAACGCGTTCATGAAAAGCTTCTGAAAATAACTTGCATGTTAGAAATTTCATTTTAGTTTTCGTATTTTAGTTGCGAGAAACTCCATCGCATACCGTCCGCTAAATAACCTTTCTAGAACGTGTTTCGGGTTCACGGATTTACTTGTGTGCAAGAAGGCAAACAGAAGTCTATTACACTTTGTTTGAACTAATAGTAATACAACTATATAGACAAAGGTTAGGAGGAAGTTAGTTTATTTGACCGGGAGAGATTAGTTGTATTTACAAAGGTAAGCGTTTCATTCTTCTGTGGATGTAAATGGTGTTCCTTTACTATCTATCGAAAGGTATTGAATGGTCAGATATTTCCGAGCGAACAAAAAGTGCGTTAATTTTGCTAGCGCGCGAGTATTACGTTACTATTTTATGAACAGTTTGAAAGTACGCATAGCTTTTAACAGCGCCCGCCGAAAACTAAATGCAAATTCTGAGACCATTCGATACCTTTTGTGGGGGAAGACTCTATCCGTTCTTGGAACTAAAACTCCCATTCTTGGTGAAGTTTTCTTATCAAGGACGGATGGAGCTTTTAAGTGTGAACCCCTATTTGCCCGTGTAGAGAATCCTCGAGGTTTTAACATGGAATTCCGTGCTAAACATCTCCGAGATTTTTCTACGCGAGCAAATAGGAGGTCGCATTTTACTTTCCCCATTCGATAGTTTAGTAAGAGGATGCCATAAGCCACACAACATTGTGAAGTAGAAGTAAGAGCAAAAGGAAATAAAGAGAAGGTTGAACTAAAAACTGGCTGAATTGAACTGAGAGCGAACGCTGCAGGGCAGCGAACCCCAGCCTAGCACAGGCATCCCAGCCTACCCCAGCAAAGCGCAGGCAGCCTAGCACAGGCATCCCAGCCAACCCCCAGCAAAGCGCAGGCGGCCTAGCACAGGCATTCCAGCCTACCCCCAGCAAAGCGCAGGCAATCCAGCCACGCATAGGCAGCCCAACCCTATCACAGGCAGCCCAGTCTAGCAGTGAATATATTATAGTTTTAATTAATTCAATTTTCAGCCGCTCGTACGAAATTTTTTTCAGAATTTTCAGAAATTCGGTGATTTTGGCCGTTTTTGGCCATTTTTAATTCCCATGGGACTTTTTTCTATTGTTTCGAGGTGTTAATTTATGCTAAATACATTTGCATCTCATTATCGACCAGGAGACGACCATTTGCCCATGATTTTGTCGAAAAATTCTGGAAAATTTTTGGAAAATTTTTTCAAAATTTTGGAAAAAAATTTTTAAAATTTTTAAAATTTTTTTTTGAAAAGTTTGCAAAATTTTCAAGTATATGAAACTTGGTGAAACCTTACTTTCGTCTGTCAAATATACTACTGTTTTTATTAAGATTTTTAGATTTCATTTTATAACGCTTCTTATTAAATATTTTGGAATTACTGTTGTGGGCAGAGAAGTGAATATTCCTTTAACCTTAGTAACATCCTCAAACCAAAGGCCCCAATTCTTCGACAATAATAGCACAAGTTGAAGTTAAATATGAACTTTTATTTTCAAGCTTCAATAAATACCCGTTACAAGCAAGCAAACAACGAAATTTAACAACTTATCGATATATAATATATACGAACAGCAATTAATCAATATCTGAAATTACAATCGGAAATAAATGAAATATGAACTTAATTAAATACAGTTCAGTTGCATAAAAACGAGGTAACTTTACGTCGCCGTTGTACCTGACATTTCGCAAAAAAATTCTAAATCCACGTGTCTTATTTATGTAGTAATATGTCCTTGTAATAAACGCTGCTTGTTATCCTCCGATTTCATCCACAGCTGAAAAATAAAGCCAAGTATCACGTAAACGCAACGAACAAGGGAGTTGCGTTGTTAAATCTTATATTACTGGGCAAAAGTTTAAAAGTGCTAATTACAAATACGAAGGTAAGGGCTAAGTGTGGTAAGGGGTTGTGCAGAGGTATGGGGTATTGGGGTAAGCGATAAGGAAGGTAAGGGGTAAGCGATAAGGAAGGTAAGGGGTAAGGAAGGTATGGGGTAAGCGATAAGGAAGATAAGGAAGGTAAGGGGTAAGCGATAAGGAAGATAAGGAAGGTATGGGGTAAGCGATAAGGAAGATAAGGAAGGTATGGGGTAAGCGATAAGGAAGATAAGGAAGGTATGGGGGTAAGCGATAAGGAAGGTATGGGGGTAAGCGATAAGGAAGGTATGGGGGTAAGCGATAA
>JANSTR010104766.1:0-12176 GCA_025434805.1 Antipathozoanthus remengesaui | reverse complement strand
TGCGTGATAGACCATGAGTAAGATAGCCAATCAAATTGAAGCATTTGCATTAGATAGTGACTAGATTTCTACTAATTAACAATTAGACCTCGAGGACGAATAGACTATGAGTCAATAGCCCATGAGGCCAAGGGCTATGAATTCGTAGTCCATGAGGCCGAGAGGTCTAATTGTTTTAGTAGAAACCTACAATCGTCTACTGTATCTACTAAAAATTGTGAACAATTTATTAGAACCATGGCTTGCTTATCGGTGGCTGACTCAAGTAGCAGTCAATGGCTCCCGAATTGAGCGGAGAGAGGAAACTTTAAACTCTTTGTCGTCTTTTTGTCAGGAAGCGGCATAAAATATTTGCAGACATTCATTAAGATCTTCTTTTGACATAAAATTATCTTCTATCTGACTTTTAAACTGTGGCTGGCTTTTAAACCATTTTGGAGATAAAAAAAAGGCCTTTCAAAATGAACTTATAAAGAAACGAACTGAAACAATTTTTGTTTTTATTCGCGGATAAATGAACAAAAACTGAAAATTTTGGAGGCTTTTCTTTGTTTTTAACGCATTCTTACCTTTAAATATCTTCACTCCAGCTTTTGTTGCTTTCTTTGTTTTCTCTGTGACAGAAATGTCAAGTGGGTTGTCAATTAAATATTTTGAACCACAGCAAATCGGGTTCAGCGACTTGATCCGCCATATTGTTTTGGTGCTGCCATGGACCATAGACCATAGTAGAGTAGCCAATCAGAACGTGCGATTTCGTGATAGACCATTGTACGTTTCTACTAAACAACGTTAGCCTATGCATATTTCGAAATTATCATAATTTACTCCTCTTTATCATGCCTACAGGTCTTTTTAGGGACCTTACCACGTTTTCAAAAACTAATCATTTCAAGACTTTTGTTGAATGTCTTCGCCTCATACCAACCTAGCCGCTCCAAATTTTGACTCATGTTTTTTTCCTAACAGATATTGTTGAGTGTGCCCCAGGAGAGATATCAAACCGATATAAACACCTTGCACACAACTGTCATGATGATGCTAATTGCACTAATACAAAGGGCTCTTTCTTTTGTACCTGCTACACGGGATATTCGGGGGATGGAGTGTACTGCACAGGTGAGTCGTTAACACTATGTTGGAAGCACAAGCTTTGTTGAGTGGTATCTCGTTTGGGTCGAAGGGGCTATTTGAAAACCCACTCAGATCCAAGACGTTTAATAACACGGTTAAGAAGTAGTAGTGACATTCTCCTGATAGCCAGTTAACCATCAATAATTCCCATGGCAAAATTGTCGGATATTTTTAAACTTAGTGTTGTTTTGGAATCAGATATAGCCAATGAAATCCGCCTTCTAAGTCGCCATCTTGGAATTTTTTGTTTAATGGGTTTCCAACCACGTTAAAATTTAGTATCTATATATAATTATAAAACTTTAAAATGCATGGCTAATACAAAGTAGAAACTATGTATCGCAGATAATGTCATCGGCCTTATCATTTTAGTGGTTAGAATCTGAAAAGTATCAATGAGTTCGGATTAAAAAGCCATTGAATGTTCGCCCACAGATATAGACGAATGTCTTCCACGCGGATCTTTGGCTTCTCACCATCAACATTATTACCGTAACTGTCACGTTGATGCCAACTGTACCAACACCAAGGGCTCGTTCTACTGTACATGTCATACGGGATATTCGGGAGATGGAGTTGAATGTGTGGGTTAGTTCTTTATTTATCTTTCGCCAAAAAACTGACCCAATCGTTATTACTTGATGAATAATCATTTGCTATTTAATGGAATATTTAGACGCAAAGCTTTTTTTTTTCTTTTTGTGAGATTTGGTGCACAATCTCGTATTAAAGCAATGTTGCCCCTTCCTGAATGTCATTAGAATGTTTAAAGTGGGATTCTTTCCATACAAATAATATCTTTGCTATTACTACTCAGAGAAACAGTGATGATAAAAATAGTAATAAAGATAATGATATTCACACCGTGAAACATACTAGTAAATATGATTAAAATCCGCTCAGTTTTGCATGTTGTACTTGTGCAGGTAGATGTTCTGGAAGAATAATTGATAATTTCAGTAACTGCGATATTCTTTTTGCTATTCACCTTTATAATTTGATGCATAGAATTTGCTATAACTTCATTCAGCTTACACATTTCAATCACTCTAGTTCACTTAATTTGATTTCTTTTTCAATTGGTGAAACTTTTCTTCTCTCTGATGTAACCCGTGTAAAGAACAAAACAGAAATCGAAGCCTCTCTTTGCTACTGTTTTGGAGTTCCACGATTGGATTAATTGTTCTAGACTAAAAAAGTTGCTTCAAAATGAAGTTTCGTTGCATGTACTTAGTACATTTCATTTTTATCACAGACATGTTGATTTATTCTCAGTATGCAAAAATGTGAATAATCTTATACGTGAAAAGCGTTGTGTGCCGGCCGAAATGCTAAATACTTGTTTATAGGTTTCCCTTTCTTTTAGTGGTTGTTTTCGACTTCCTGATGAAAAACTTGATTGTCTTATTCGTGATTTATTTTCATGGCAGACATAAATGAGTGCTTCCCAGCAGACATATCGCCAAAATACAAATACCTCTCCCACAATTGCCACCTTGATGCCAACTGTACCAATTCCAAAGGGTCTTTCTTCTGCACCTGTCATACGGGATATTCGGGTGATGGAGTTACCTGCGTCGGTAAGCACGTTTTTGCCTTACACTATAAAACAATAATGGGGAACAACAGTCACGGGTAAGTTTCGACAAAAAAGAAAAAAATTGGGGAGATAATGCAGTTTAATAATTGCACAGATTGACTAATATGCAATAATATATAAAAGTTTCATTTTGGTATTCCTAAAAGGTAACCATAAATCTGTAAGTTCGGCTTTATGTCATTTATACAAAACAGCAAAATGAAGTAATACTTAGTAAATAGTTTTTAAAAACACTATAAACTGCCACGGCGGGTAAGTAACACGTATAGGAAAACTTACGGCGCGAAAAACTGTTTTGTCAATCCTTGATTTTATAAAACGAAATGACATTACACGAGCAAAGAGGCTAAAACGAATAATGAATAATGTCACATTATTTATCCAGTTGCAAATTAAAACATACCTGATCCCTCCACACTTGCTGTTTATTTAAAATTTCAAGTGACTTCATCGTGTCACTTATCGTTGAGAAAGAAAACGAAGGTAACATGGAAAATCCTTCAGTTACAACTCGACACAGTGTAAACCCTTGACAAGCAGATAATTCATAATAACTATATTTGATACTGGCGTATTTACTGCTATCAGTGGAACAACAGCAACTTTATTGGCGAATTGGTGATTAAATAAACAATACTTGTCATTAATGTTTCTGTTTTACATTTGTTACACTTTTGCTTGATTGTGAATTGATATATTTCTGTATTTTTAACTATTAATGCATAACGCTAAACACTGTTTGTTCAGACATAGATGAGTGCAAACCAAGTTCCCTTGCTCCGAGCCACAGTCACTACCACGACAACTGTCACGCTGACTCCAACTGTACCAACACGAAGGGCTCGTTCTACTGCACCTGTCATACGGGATACTCAGGAGATGGGGTTTCATGTGTTGGTGAGTTACAAGCGTGCTTTCTATCCAAAACTCGAATTTCTATAGATACGTTACAAATACGTTGCCCATCATTTCAACGATTACAATACCTTTAGCAAACTAACAGGAAATTATTTTGCGAGGCTGACTCATTTGCACCCAAAGCAAGCTAGCTAGGTCGGAATTGCCAATAGTAGATTATCATTTGTCATTCTTTTTATTATTATTTGAATGATAGTTGTTAATTGCAAGCCAGGATTTAGGAGATTATTCAAAAAAGCTTGTTTCTACCAAGATAATTGCTACGTCATTGAACAGAAAGAGCTCTTTTCTAAATATTAATACCTTCTTATAAACTCAAAGTGAGGTCTTTGTTGGAAATACTAAACTCAGGTCAATGCGCCGAGGCTGAAGTTGATATTCCCCGACGGAATGATTGAGATATATATCGTATTTTATCATCTGACCATTTTCTGAAAACTAAAAGGAGAAATTCTCTGCTTCGTACATCCGGATATGCGCGCGCGTACATGTTGGTCATTAACAATAAATCCATAATACTAGTGGACATTAAAGGAAATATACATACCTCTTATTAGCCGAGTGCGAGGTCTGTACGGTAAGTTATGGACCGAGTTTTTTCCTTCCTTTTATGGCCCAAGCGCGAAGCGCGAGGGTCATAAAAATTGGGAAAGAAAAAACGAGGATCCATAACTTACCGTAAGGACCGAGCAAACGAGGCTAATAAGATATTTATTATATGGCTTTGTTGAAAAAAATGTTAACAAACTTTGTAAATGAAGGCCACTCGAGAGCTAGAGGTCCGTACGGCAACTTGCGGACCTGAAATTGACCAATCACAGCGCGCGGAATCAGTCAGCCATATAATAAATATATTATACTTGCTAAACAACCAATCAGAACGTATCTTTGCCAAATAAAAATACTTGTTTTATACTATTTTATCTTATATCTTTTATTCGATATATAGTATACAAGATATTCATAAAGTGTATATATGCTTGATTTATAGATGTAGACGAATGCTTCCCTGGCTTGATATCAGAAAAATACAAAAGTCTTGCTCACAACTGTCACACTGACGCCAATTGTAGCAATACTAAGGGCTCTTTCTACTGCACCTGTCATACGGGATATTCTGGAGATGGAGTCACGTGTTTAGGTAAGGCTTTGGGGCATCTTGTTATATACACTTCTGCAATTTGTGATAAGCTCTACAACTTTGGATCACGTCAATGTTGCAAGAATGATTTTAATTTAAAAATATAATATTCATTTGCATTGTTAACACTGGAAAAATATCTAATTTACTGTCGGCTGACAAATTTACATTATTGGCGTTTTGTTTATTCTGTAAATTTATATCACTTCAATTACCACATATATTTCCAATAGGGAAATGCGCGATATTTCAGTCATGTTTTGACCATTTTCATTTGTCTTCATATACTTGTGTGCTTGTTTTACGGTTTTTGTTTCTGGTCAGCGGTTAACACCTCTGTGACTGTTGCCATTCCCCTAAACTACTGATAATTTTCTTCAGATATTGACGAATGCCTACCAAGTAAGCTTGCGTTAGAGCACAGCCATTACGCTCACAACTGTCACGCTGACTCCAACTGTACCAACACCAAGGGCTCGTTTTACTGCACCTGTCAGACGGGATACTCAGGAGATGGAGTGGAATGTATTGGTAAATAATTAGATGAGATGAATTCTAAATTTGTGCTTTTCGCTTTTATTTTGTGCCACATTTTAATTCGAGTGTATTTTACGGAACAGCAAAGTGACATGATTTGCTTCCCTCAGACATAGATGAGTGCAAACCGGAAGCTATTGGTGATCGATACCAGCATCTTGCTCATAATTGTCACGCCGATTCAAACTGTACCAACATCAAGGGCTCGTTCTACTGCACCTGTCATACGGGCTACTCAGGAAATGGTGTGACATGCATTGGTAAGTTATCCCGCTAACTTATAGCAAAGCTGATTTTGCTTGGATTGCCCTCATATATTTCTGCATTTTTAACCCCTATAACTTTTCTTTGTAATTTTACCCTCGAAGTTGATGTACTTCTTTGCGGACTAATGAGCCATGATATTTTGCACTGGAAGGCTATAATTAATCTCATTTAAATATTTTGACATATTGACTTTGCAGTACCTGTGGTTTTTGTGCTTTGGTTTTCTCCTTATTACTTGCTAGAAATCATCAGTAAACATGTAGAAACATAAATCCTCTGCAATGAAGTGTACCCCTTTTAGTAACTCAAAGTAACCTACTTTGGTAATTCGATTTACCGGAGTTTAACTGTAAATTCTAATACATAATAACAAGCAACGTGAAGATATTTTGTGTTTTTGATTCTGGTTAACTCAATTATTATTATTTCTAACTTATTTTTTATTATTTTCTAAGCACTTTGTGGTAGCTAGAATTTTTATATTCTCAAGGTTAGTTCTTAATTCCTGTAATATATTAAACGAAGTTAAAGAAACATTTGAAAATTCGATCTCGCTTTCTTTTAAAGTTTTCTTGTATAATATACGTCTTTGTAATGTGCATTTCTGACAGATATTGACGAATGCAGACCAAAAGACATATCAAGCAAGTATAAGCACTTGGCGCACGACTGTCATTCAGACGCCAACTGTACGAACAGCAAGGGCTCGTTCTACTGCACATGTCATACGGGATATTCAGGAGATGGGGTCATTTGTACCGGTAAGCTGTAACTTCTATCACCATTCGATATGCGCGTCCTTCACGTTAAGCTTAGCAGTATATTTTGTGCATGTAAATGATTATGTCTGTATCCAATATGATACTGTCCAAAATCGTCAAATAATGTGTCGGCACGTTACCGCAATGCAGACATGTGATTGGTAGATTATCACTGAAATATAATAAAAGTTCCTATTATTCACTGATAATTATGGCGTCATTACAATTTTGACGTGTTTGTTGTCTTCTAAATACGTTTTTGAACAATTTGTATGACGATGTTGGTTTAGTTTATATCCCTCAATTAATAATGCAGTTCTGTGTACCACTGGATATACTTATTGAAAAGTACGAAAATATGTTGTAGATATTGACGAGTGTGTACCGACGAGTGCACTGGCTCCCCACCATTCGCACTACCATCACAACTGTCACGCTGACTCCAACTGTACCAACACCAAGGGCTCATTCTACTGCACCTGTCATACGGGATATTCAGGAGATGGGGTCACGTGTGTTGGTATGTCGTACAGTACAGTAGCAAGAAGATTTCCAGCGCGCGCGAAAGTTTTAGGCGGTTTAGTTTTTATGTTGTAATATTTTAGCTTTTTAGGATTTGTCGAGTAGCGAGCATTTTAGACGCCAGTCACAGTTATACGTAATTATGTTTGCTTTTGCAATTAAAATCAACCGTTTATAATGTTCACACTTGGTTTGTTTTGCCTTTTTCTGTTTTTCTCCGTCTTGAAAATCATTACTGCCCTCTTAATTTTGTCAGTCCTGGATAATGTCTTTTTAACATCTATATGGGACGCCATATCATTTAAAAGTGGTACGAATTCAAGATTGATGATCAAGAAAGCGAACGTTGTGATCGAGTTTATCGATTGATGATTGAGAATGTCGATCGATATGGTCGAGAAAACCATTGTTATTTGTCGAATTTATCAGTGCTTCGACGATAGTGCTCTGAAAGACAAAAGCACTTCTATCCCATTAGATTATTTAAAAAATAGGTTTGAATACCACTTTCAAATTGTAAATACTATTTCGTTTGCAATAGGAGATAGTGACAGTAGTGATGAATCGAAACAACTTGTTTCAAATCTTCTGACGTTTTCTCAAAGTTTGTTGTGTGATTTACATGCTACTAAGGCTCATAGGGATGAGGGTAGTATAAGTGCAGCAGCGTGGGTTCCCAGCAAAGAGGCAAGTACAGTAGGAAGGCCGAGGTACAGTATCACCAAAGAACAAATAGAAACCTTGCAAGAAACGGGTATGAATTGGAAGAGAATTACACGGATGGTTACCATGGATGATATCAGTCCTCAGTGGCACTGTGGCATACTGGTATTATGCACTGGTATGATGCTATACTTGGTGAATCAGAATCTTCAGGTATTGACTTTGAATCAAGTGTCTCAGATATTGATGATGACTACAGTGTTGTTGTTCCTGAGAATCAAATCCAGCTATCCCAACAAGAAATGACAGTCCTAAGAAGATGTTCCAGATCCTTTATATGATAATGGAACCCTGCATTGATCTTTACATCAAAGTTTGTGATGTAATCAAGACAATGAGAAATGACCTTTAAAAACATTTCCCTAACTATTAAACAGATACAATTTCTGTCTAGTAGAAAGCATGTTTTTGCAATGTAATTTGTCAGGAAAGCCGAGAAGGGACTTTCGAGATGTTAAGACTTAAGAGAAGTCAAAATTTTAGAGAAGATAAATTCCTAAGGTCTTAAAACTTTATGCTAAAGTTTCCAAAAAGATTAATTTCCGAAATGTTAATATTTTAAAGAGTTTAATTTTGAATTAAAAGAAAACGTAGTATGCAAAACTGCAGAAAATTGTGCTTTAAATTTATCACAACCTTTGTCTTCGGGACAGTCTGATGTTTGAAGCTTTGCTACCCTATATTGTGTATCTTCATTTCTAATCCCCAATCTTTTTTTCGATCATAGCGATCGCGTTTCTAATATTCAATCTTCTTTTGGATAATATCGATCGACATTTTCAATCATCAATCGATAGACTCGATTATAGCGATCGTTTTTTCGACCATATCGATCGACATTCTCAATCATCAATTGATAAACTCGATCACAGCGATTGCTTTCTTCATCATCAATCTTGAATTCGTACCACTTTTGAATGATATGGAGTATTTGAACAGGTTCGAAGTGGGGTCAAGTTAAAAACAAATTCTTGTAAATTTAGTCAGCCCCAAATTCAGTGAGTTATTTTGTTGTAGCTAGGTTTTCTTTAATAATGTGTTTAATGATCGTCCTAATTTGTAGAAAAGTGCACCGCAAGTTTCTAGCAAGTGTACTTGTGTACTCACGGCGTGCACTGTCAGATATTTCAGCAAGAGAATAAAAATGTATTGAAAGAGAACAAATCTGTTTTAGTCTCCGTTCCATCTTCCTTGTACAACTTACTTTCTAGCTCTTACTTGTAATCATTTGAATTTCTAAAGGCAAATATGGAGTTGTTTTTACATGCGCAGTTGATATTCATTACGTCACATATGCATGTGGCGAATAGATTAAAAGTAAAGATCATAGTTATGCATTCAGAATTTAATAGTTGTGTGAACACTTTCTTTTGTAGATATCAACGAATGTAGTACGAGCTCGCTTTCTACGCTGCATCATCACTACGCTCACAATTGTCACGTGGACGCTAACTGTACCAACACCAAGGGTTCGTTCTACTGTACATGCCATACGGGATACTCAGGAGATGGAGTCACGTGCTTAGGTATGTCGTTTATGCATTATTTATTGGGATTTCCACTAGTTTTGGATTAAATGTTGCCAGTGTCGATTTCGTTTTTATGAATATATATGTTGTTTTTCACCAGATGTAAACGAATGTAACTTGGCTGGTATATCGGATAAATATAAATATCTCTCACATAACTGTCACGATGATGCAAACTGTACGAACAACAAGGGCTCGTTTTACTGTACTTGTCATACGGGGTATTCAGGAGATGGGGTCACGTGTGCTGGTAAGTACAACGTCATTGGTTATATCTTGTGACGTGTATTTTACATATTGATTTATTTCCTTAACAACAGTAATTTTTCTTATTTTGCCGCGGTATTAAATGCTTCAGTTTGTTTACTTGATTCTTCACCTTTCAAAGTTTGCTTCTCAATCTTCTTTTTTTCTTTGAGTCCCAACCTTTCTATGCTGCATTACTTGTATCATTACGTTCATATTATCATGTATCAATGTTAGTCCTTGTATTTGTAAATGACTAACATTGTCCTTTATTTTTATTTCGACAGTTGCTTGCATTCCCAAGTAAATCACTTTCTAGTTGCAACGTTCTTCTATTTTCAGTATATTATTCAAATTTATTTCTTCATAAACGAATTAGCTGCTGATCCATATTGATCCATTTCAGTTTCTTTTCCTATATACAAGATCATAATGTTCAATATATGGTTTAAATACAATGTATATATGAATATGACAATCATATGCATGCACGGTACCACTTTAGCATTGTCAATTTGCACGCTGTTGTTTTGTTGCAGCATCACATAAGTTTACTGAGAGCGATATCAATTTCAAATTTGTTATCATAAATGCAAAAACAAGTTCAAACTTACTTTGCCAGCTTCAATTAGCCGCACCTATCAATAAACTCAGTAAACTTCTGAGTTAGTTCCGTATCGGCTGCTTCTTTCTCAAAAAGATTAAATAAGCTAAGTGCATACACAAGGGTACCTATATACGTAGTACGTTTTCATGTCTATTATTCGTATAAGTATTAATTGGTGTTACAAATTTTGACGCTTCTTAACAGACATCGATGAATGCGCAATGAACACTCACAATTGTCACCCCGATGCCAACTGTACCAACACCAAAGGCTCGTTCTACTGTACCTGTCATACGGGATACTCAGGAGATGGGGTCGCGTGTGTAGGTAACGTAAACCGCATCAAAGGTCTAAGCTAGCATTTTTGCAGTGCATTCCATTCTTCCTTCATTCATGACTACGTAAATTACAACTTTGTAGAGGTAATCGTACTACTTCGAGGGTAGTTTGGGATTTATTTGCAGCAAAAATGGACATTGTAAATCGACATTGTAAATAAATCTCAAATTTCACGAGAAAAGTAGTATGGTTGGCCTGTGTGGATATACGAATGTGCTATTGGGAAGTACCGGCAGTTTCTGTGGTGACAAAAAGACCAACTTAAACTTTAGGAGAACCGGTGTCACCTGATGGTCGGCACTGGGGCGAGAACTTCGAGTGCCACGAAATCCTTTGCGACAAGTGAAAGAAGACATTGTTGTGAATCTACTTCCACTGTTGGCTTCAAAACGTTTTTCACCACTCAAACAGAATTTACAACGTCATAATTTTAAGGCTTCTTTGATTTATTATTTTTCTTTGTAGTATCAATTATTGGCTTGAGGTGAAATCGGTTCCTTAAACGCTAACCATTTTGTTATGCACTGGTCACCAAGAAGAGCGACATGAGATTCTGGCAAATTCTGAAGTGTTTTTAGCCAATCACAACGTTTGAGAAATTTGCATTTTGTTTCCTCCATTTTGCACTGTGTTAATTGAAAGTACACTAATCAGGTTCACAAAATTTGTCAGTTCATGTCTTATTATGGCTACTATTATAACTCAAGTAAAGCAATTTGCTTAAAAGGTGTTGGCAGTGTAAAGTGGCTGGCTGTGACTTAACTTTGATAATTGTAGATATGTTTTTTCATTTGTTGAATAATTATAGGCGAAAAGTTGAAAGTTTTTCAAAATTTACTAAAACGTTTTCGACCATGCGGTCTTCTTCAGTAGTGCGAAAATGAATTTTCCGCCGGTGAAAGTGTTCAGTTTGTTTACAAAACGTTTGCCAAGTTTCTTGTTGTCTGGGCAGTATGGTAGCTTGATGAACACTTTCGACCTTTCTTCGAACATAAATTCGGGTATTGACTTCTCGTTACTGCAATTTGTTTGATTGTTGTTGAAAGTGTTGATAGTGGCTTGGATGAAGCGTTTAGGATAACCTGCCTTGAGACAGATTTAAATTATTTCTTGAATGTCGGATTGGTGGTCAGTTGATATTCTCTTTGCTTTGTGCAGCGCTCCTAAAATGCTGTTTCTCTTCCAGCTTGTTGGAACTTTCGATGACCAATGAGTTGGAACTTTTCCTGGTTTTCTGTAAACGTGGCGTTGAAAGGTCTGGTCTTGATATTTGAATTTGGTGTCTAAGAGATGGTCAGGAATTTCTTTTGCTGTGAAGTTGATGTTTCGGTGGTAATTGTTGAGGCGTTCAAGCAATTTATCGGGTTCACCTTTTACTTTCTTGGAGAAGCAGTCGTCCACGTAGCGGTCATAGAATGGTGGATTGTACGGGCGGACTATATCTGTCTCTAGCTTGGTCATGAAAATATTAGCGAGAACCGGTGACAGCGGGTTTCCCATCCCACACCCATCTATTTGGCGGTATAGGTGGTTGTTAAAGCTAAACACTGTGTTTTTGGTGACGTGACTGAGTAGGCGTTTGAATTGTAATTTAGAACCTAGTTGGCGTAGTTTATTTCTTGTGTAGATTTCTTCAGTGATGTATTCTATCGTCTCGTTTAGAGGGACCTCTGTGAACAGAGAAGAGACGTCATATGATACTGTGATTTTTTGATCATCTAATGAGCGGTTGTCGAGGCGTTGTGAAAAAATCTGTTGTGTTCTTAATGTTGTATTCGTTTTCCGTAAGGGGCATAAGGTAAGACGCAAGGTATTTGGCAGTCTTGTAGTAGTATGTGCCGCAGGTGCTGAC
>JANSTR010104655.1:0-12177 GCA_025434805.1 Antipathozoanthus remengesaui | reverse complement strand
TGAAAGAAAGAGACAGAAGAGATTCCACGACAATAATTTACACGACAGCTTTTCTTTCCCTTTCTTTCTTCTCTCTCTCCTCAGGCTCCTTTTTGTTCTCGCCCCAGGTTTCGAGAGTTCTTTAATCCGCCATTTTTTATTCGACGATCTTCCGGAGGGAAAGAGGGGACTGCTCGCATACTACGTTCAAATCACTTTTTGTGGCTTTGCACGTTTCAAAGATTTTCCAGTGCAACAGCTAAATGCCATCGATTTCAAAACAGTAAATTTAGCCGTCTGCGAAGTAGTCAACCTAACGATTTATGAAGGACTGCCTGGGATATATTAATTATCTGTCCGTGCATAGCGCATATGCTGACCGGTATTGATTGAATATTAAGAGAAAGATCAGGACAGTTTGGGCGCATGATATATGGGTGGTTAGAATAAAAATGCGTGTCAAAATTAACTGTTTTCGAACGGGCGAAAGGATTGTACATGGAGCTTGGTAAAAAAATTAGCAGGCGTTGACATAGTAATAAACAAACCAAATTTGTAAAACAGATATTCAAGAAAACAGTATTCTTATGACATCCAGTTTTCTCCAACAATATCTACGACTCATATAAATAAATGGAAACGGCCTTCATGTGTAAAAAAGGAAAGTTTGAAGATTATTTCAAACCTCCGCTTGTCACCATCCGAATCGGATGAGAAGATACCAAGTTGTCGCAAGTACCAACTAGACTCCATGCGACAGAATACATCCTAGCCTACCGAATAACCAGAAATCTCAATGATACAGATGAACGCACCGCAAATGTTTCGATACATAAATCAAACGCAGAAATTACTCAGTTTGACAACAGTGACAATGTTCATAAGAATACTGATCAGAACTTGGCTGATCACTCATTCAATAATGTCACTTCCATTGTTTCAGTTGATTTGATACTCACAGACGTCATTCTTTACAGTGTTAAATAGGAGTATATAAATATGCTATTTCTCGAAACAAAACTAATAAAAATAAGATACATTCCAAACAGAGTTCATTTCGTGTTACCCACAGCTTTGTCTTCAGCAACCATCAAGTCGGGTAAATAACGAAAGCGTTCAAGTTCTTCTTTTGAAATCTGCACCAGTATTATGCAGGCTCAGGGTTGTTTTCTATGCAAACTTTTTCAAAATGATATTGTGGCGGTGCTGTCTCGCAGATTAATGGGTAAGGTGAGAAGCTGCATTTACAGTCTGTGTCCTTTTTGCACGGTTCGTCCCACAGGTTGCAGAATACTTTGCGCTTGGTGATTTCCTAACAAGACAAAGCACTTTCTGTTAAACGTTTCTTGATGATTTCTTTTTTATAGGTTTTGGGGGAGGGGTGGGGATATTCTTCTTCTAAAATATTGCGTTACTTCCTATATGCTATACTGAAATAAATAATACCTTGAAGCAATCTTTTTGGAAGAAAGAATCCTTTGAATATATTTAATATGGGGTTTAGATCTCCGGATCATTTTGTTAAACCCCGCTCCCCCAAAAAACACACAGTTATCACTACTATAATATTGGTACAGCCGTTGTTTGGAGCTATCAAAGCAACCTTGCCTCACTCGCACTGAAATATTGCAAATCATGCAGTAAATGATAAAATGACAGCTGGCCCCTATACTCACATGTTGCTTCAATAATGAATGGAGTTGTATTTTGTTCCGTGGATACGCACTCACATGTGCAACCAAGAATATTAAGGCAGCAACGACAACAAACTTTGTTCTCATGACGAACTGTGGAAATAAACATAAGCCGTTGGTTTCCAAGTGAGAATCAGAACCGAGTCATATACACCATCACCGAATTCTTATGTAAAACTATAATCAATGGGAAGATCCTGATGTGATGTGAACTGTTTTAAATACCTTTCTTCAGACCTGACACAGTAAGGTTGCGTGGTCAACTTCTTGTAACTTGCGACGAAGTGTCGCCTTAGCTTTTGTTAGGGTTTGTTCCATCATTGTTAATGAAATTGACTGATACTACAAGGACTATATTTGGTGTTGATCATCGATTATTTTCGTACCTATTTCAATATTTTGAACTATTCTGGGTCCTCTCGCGGAAAGAAAAGGCAAGCCAAACATGCTGCAGAGCTAGAGGATAGAGGCGAAATTCATACAGCTGAATGCCATTTGTACTGATTCCGCTGACAATTTAGTTTTGTTTAAGGACGTTATCCCACATTTTGACATATTTTTTGGGTTAAAACATTTCCACGCTTTTCTATGTGCCAACTTCAACAACACTTATTAGTTAGTCGTAACTACGTTTGTATACACTTCGGTGAGTGTTGATAAAAGATATCTGGAAAGTGCGGAAAAACGACGAAGTGCTCAAACTTACTCCACCGAACTGAAAAATTTGATTGTATTATTTGACGAAACACGTTTGAAATGTCGTGGAAATAATCTGGCAAAAACGTGTGAAGTTCAAAACCCTATTATATATCACAAGAATTAGCGAAAAGACCAGCAACAGCACATTTCTCCGCTTCACACGGCTCTTGTTTTGTGATATAATAAAACCCGCGGGAAAGTTGAAACCAAGAGTATGACTATGAGTACAGTATAAGTTGCCAAGACTAAATTTCATCTGCGTGAATAAAACTGTGCAAACATAAACTTTCGTATTTTCTTTCGTTTTGGATAAAAGATATTTCAAAGTTGTTTATTTACACTTGGGGCATGCAGCTTTATCGCCTTTTAAACTTGACACTGAATAATTTTAAACCCAGATATACCACTGACGAATACTTTGCTTAAGCTCGCAATTAGACGGATCAATAAACCCGTTCTGGTTGACAGAAAGCGATGGTTGAGGAATGGAGCAATTAACCATCAGTTTCAATCTATGTTTGGCGTGTATGAGAAGAAATGTGAAAGAACTGTTGCAGCAATAACTGTATTGTAGAAATTGAAAACAGTATCAAATAACCCAAACTGGATAAGTGCTAAAACCAGTCTGTGTTGCAAAAATATATTTTACTTTCGAATTTGAATTGTTCTAATTTATTTGGAGTGCTAAATCATTAGTTTGAAATTTTGGGATTTTTAATTTTCCCAGCTTCACTCAGCATGAAGGAAGAACAGACAGATATATATGGCACTACAATAAATAACATGAAGCTACCTCTTTTTCCCTTGATTTTCTGCTTTCTCGTTCTGACTGCTTGTCCTTTGAACCTCGCGACCAGGAATGGGCGTTTTGTTGCTTTGCCTGCTGAGTGAAAACAAAATGAATGGGGGAAAGAATCGACTCGTCAAATCGTGTTCAACATAACAAGGAGTGAAAACACAACGAACTTTAGGGGAAGTTACTCTTGAACGAGCATAGCTCCGCGAAGTATTCAAGTGCATGATTCATTTACAAAAATCCTAACATAATTTTTAATTTCCCTCTTAAACTGAAATAATTTGTGACTTTAGCCTTTCATGCTTACCGGGGAACCTCCTTTTCTGGCCTTTGTTGTTGGGAAACTCTAGCTGGTAAATAGCGTGTCCCGTAGTTGTTTGGAGCTCACAAATACACAGTTTCAGTCTGACGGAACCTAGGCATTTATACCTTTTCAGAAATCGCATGGGCCAACATGAGCACGTGCATGAGGGCGGCCGCAATTTCACCGCAAACTTTCTGGTATGCGAAATTACAGAATTCCGGTCCTTTGTTTAGGAAGTTAAGGACTGTTTAATCAAAACTTCCGTGAGCCAAGCTAAACTCGGCCCGGGAGACCATCTTCCTGAATTACAATTACGCGGAAAGTACAATTTTAGTATTTGCTTCATAACATAAATATTAAGAGAAAACTGCATTTCTATTTTTGAAAAGCATTAATATCATTAAGAATTATTGAATTACCAAAAGAACAGGAAAAATGTACAAATATCTAACAATTAAAAGGCAGTTACGGTTCGTGTTATCGATGACATTATGCACATATTCTAATTTGTTATCTTCTTCATGCACAAAAGAATTTAATATGATTGTTATTTTGCACGCAGAAATCCTATTCTCTTATCTACGTGATTGATGGCTCTCAGTGGAGACTGCGTGGTAAAATCAGAGAGGTTGCATTGCTCAACCAACCTTTGAAGAGTTCATGGGGACCCAGAGAAATGTTCCCTTAAAAATTCTTAACAGGTTCTAGATATCGTATTTCGTGCAATCAAGGCATCGTTACAATATATTTATTTTTGTTTCTGTAGGCCTCAGGTTAGGTGGCTGTATTTGTTTTCCAAATTTTAACAGCATTTTTTTATGGTCCCTGTTGAGTTCATGTGTCGAATGAAAGTCCATAAGGGGGTGTAACTGTTGGTGGAAGACGGCAACCAAGTCGCCACATTGCTGACATGCACAGCTACGGAGAATCCTAATGTGTACTGAGCAACAACAAAACAACATTTCTACCAACAACAACAGCGACATGCAAACAAACAAAGAAACCCCACATTCACATTCGAGGACTGCATTTGGTTTGACTTACAAGAGGAATGCATATTCTGGCTCAATCTTTTGCTGACTGAGAAACAGAATCAAGAAAGAGCAAGTCAACAAGGTCTCGGAAAATTCCCCTGTTTGTTCAAAAGGGTTCGATTTTGACAAACTATTGCTGTTCGAGAATCGTTGTTGTTTTTCTTATCCTGATTGACCGACTGATTAAACCAGGCCAATTGAGTGATTTCCAGTTAGCTGTACATAATATAATGGCCATACGTCTGTTCGTGTGGATTCCGTGAATTCGTACAAAGCCCATTGAAATAACGTACTTTGGTAGGTTTATATTTTGACCGGGAACAATACAAGCAACAAATTCATGTCAAAGTTTGCACAAAAACTCTAAATGTCTTAATTGATTTAGGCATTAGGTTACATAATTTTTAGGAGTATTCACCTTGGGCCCTTTTCCTGAATGTACACGAATATTTAGTGTTTCTGAAATACGCCGTCATTAGGCAGTTTCCAGTGCATAAAGTCACCAGTCAGTAATATAGACATCTTTACAATTTCCTTGAGTTGCATTATCATTTATAAAATGCCGTAAAATGTTTTACACCTATGTCGACCGAGCGCAGGCGTCAGTGCTTAATCGTTCTAAATGAGATTGCGGAAAACACAAATTATCGTAATTGTCGTGTAATCTAAACAAATAAAACTTTCTCATAAAGCTTATCTTGATTACAAAGTGGATTTCGTTGTTATGAGAGTCGCGGCGAACTGCGGAAATACCACGCAATAAAAGAGAGTGGCTTGTTTTGTTTTGTTGACCGACCATAACTAAATTATAATCAATAAGTATCGGATTCTAATTTTGCAATCTACTTAATATTTTGGTATATTTATGCACTGTATGTAGGAATGTCTTTATTTCAGTTAGAACAAAAACCATGTCAGCTGCTGTTACTTTTGTTGTACTAATATTTTTACCAGCTTGCTGCCAAACACCTTTACTGAAGGCGTTTATACGCAAATGCACCCCATGTCGTTTCGATGTTCTCGTTTAGTTTATGTTTCACGCTAAGGCCATTTTAATGAAATCGTAATCTGATATTGGTGTTTTATTAAGATAAACTGCAGTTTGTTTTATATGAAAACATCATACTGTGTAAGTGTTGAGACACCGGCGCCAAAATCAGGAAAGGTCACGAAAATGGTTCTATGAGTTAGAAGATGTTGGGAGACTTGTTAGATCAGGCGAGTTAAATGTTAAGTTTACAACATACCGTGGATACTCAATGTCCTTTAACCAAGTCCGTATTTCTTCTCTTTTGCAATATTTGTGTGTTCAAGTTATTCCAACTTAAAAGCTTTTTGTATAGAATTACCAGCTTATGGAACAATACTATATAGGGAACTAGTTACCTTCTATTGCATGAGAAGGTGAGAATGCCCTCAATGAAAATATTTTGAAGCAAATCTATCAGTTATTTTTATGTCGTTAACAAAATCTGCATGCCCAGCCCAAATCCTTAGTAATGGCAAAAGATATAGAGCACCTATGGGCAGGTCTCTCTTTGAAACGATGAATGTCAGAGCAATGTTGCAAACGATTAATTACCTTCTTATTAATATTGTCGGCTGAGGTGTGGAAAAAGAACTAAAAGTAGAAATGCTCACCAAAATTGGAAATAGAGCTAACTAAGCCGATACAATCCGGCGGTAAAGAAAGCTGTGGATACTTTCGTCCAGTAAAAAAAATATTTCTCTAATTCCAAATAAACAGATGGATTGCCTGATATCCATTAGTGCCGCTTTGTCTGCTGGTATTTATATGCAAACGCGAAAATATCTAATCTCGTGTATCTTATCAGTACTGTAAATCAACACTCATTTTTATGTTTTAATAGTTTGCCTTTATTTGTAAGTGCTTCATCGAATAAGAAAAGAAAAATTCTTTACATAAATATGTAATTCTTGGCATGATTCCACGTAATATTGTCGATTTGTCATTCTGACTATTGTTCTGAATATATTGCCAATTAGTGATCTAGTTAGATTAAATCAATTATACAATTAGTGACATTTCCAGCTACTGCTGACAACATCTAAGTAAAGAAACACGTATTTTAATTGCTGGAAGGAAGCCCCACTCTACTATACTCTTTGACTGATTTCCTATCTGAATAAAATTGAAAAGGTCACAAGAGAGTGTAAGTAGCGATTATGCGATAGTCGTCAACTAGTTCAAGAGTGAGGTTATGGCTTAACAAAGAGGAACACTTTTATTAAAAGGTTTAGCTTTTCGGAAAGCCTATCGATTTGTTTCATCCAAAGAAATTTTAGTTTTTGGGACAATTTTGATGGAGTCAGTATACATTTCTAATTTATACCCACCCTTTCCAGCAGATCCGCTGACCTCACATACAATGTAATATTGATATTCTCTGTTATCCTGACTTGCTACACGTATATGTAGTTGACAAATATCCTAAAACCGTCAAGTACTTGCAGATTTTGCTGTTTACGGCATCACATAATAGCGCGATCGGTTGAGAAGTTGGCCGATCAGTGGCCTTTTCCTGTGACGAAGTTCCAAAGCCTGAAACATCCGTTTGCAAGATATTCACTTTAGTCCGCTATAGTGTATTAAAGGGAACCAGCAGCTCTAACGTTCATTAATGTTTAATTTTGACAACTCACCATTACTTTTGGTTTTGATCTCATTCCTTGAGTGTCGAAATTTCTTTCATTTGAAAATGCATTATTTCATAATATTGTGTTAAAGTAAAAAGCATATAGCTAGTTTCAGTGTAGTCAGTTGTCGCTTCTATGGACGAGATTCAGACGTTGAGCGCAAATTAGCATTTTAAATTAAGTAATTGAAAATTCCCTCTCACGAACATTACTATAGAGATTTAGTGGCTGGCCTCCCATTCTTGTAAGTTCGATATTCGAAATAAAGTTCCTTGTTTGAACACTCATTGCGATCGATACTCGTCCTCTGGAAGGCCTTAATATATTCTTAATTTTGGGCACTTACAGCCTGAATTTTCTCAGTTGTGGAAGGTTTCTTATAAAAGGGTGTATTATTCAGCACTTGCATTGTCAACCACTCTGTAATTAGCCACCTATGAAGCCAGATCAAACTGCACATGTACCCCAGCTTAGGCATCATTCTGTCTGTTCGTTTAAGATGTGAATTCTCCTCTCCCTGGCCCAATTACGACCATCTAATTTCATGTGTGGATGCTTACTACAAAGCATTGAATCTAAAACAGTGAACGTATCGAGGCCAAAAATGTGTTTTTGAAACTGCACAGGACATTGCAGTTTTATTTTCACAATACTCAAGTTTGTTGTAATAGATACATTTCCAAACTTCTATTGGACAGTTTTGGGCTGGAAGCGGCGGACGTACATACTGTATAAAATTGGAAGTTTGCAAGTCGGACTGGTAAGTCTTAAATCAATAGATGAATTTGCTACGGGAAGTTGGGTCTACAAATATATATATAAATATGACAAACTGTTCCAAAATAGCTTGGTGTTAATCCTCCTCTGATTCTTAGAAACGATATGGTGTGTGAGTGGCACTCTATCTTTTGCCATCCATTTCCTTGGTTTCCAAGCAGTATCTATTTTAGTCAAAGGAAGAACTCAAATCCTTTTTTGCTTATATATAGCACAAGTTTTTAAAAAAAAAGAATAAGAAAAAGGATGTTGATCTATATCTTTAAGATGGCCACGTGTTCGTATAACTATTACGGGATTTGACTATAACAACTGCCTATAACAACTGCCAAACCAAAACAAACATCCCGTCTGCAAGTCGAAATGTTGGCCTTATGTGATATTGAGAAATGAGGGAGAAAGATCAGGGAAGTGGAAGGAGACTATTTTCAAATTCTGTGCAAAATGAAATGGCCTTTGCTTTCTCAGCTTCAAATGTGCAAAATCCAAGTGTTTCAGTTTTAAAACTGTTTTCGAAAGCCTTACCAGCCTCTTTTTCAGGCTAAATTTCTATGATTTCAATACTGACTTAAAATAATTTCACCATTCAAATTTTCCTCGGATTAATTCGCCACTAGTACTAGAGTCTGTGGCTGCATGGAAAAGCTAATATAATCCACACTGATGATGTCATGAAATGATTCAAACCAACTGGTAAGTAATCTTTAAGTGGCATCTTAACCCGGCAAAATCGTAACCATTCCTATATAATCTGTGAAGTGTTTTGGTTTTCTTCTGTACAAGGCTGTTACTAAAAAGGACTAGCAGGGTTTTTAAATGCAGAAAACTGAAACTTATTTCTTTGCCTGATCACGCGGCCAACTTCTTAATTAAACTACAATCCTATACTGTTTATATAATCCTGTGATTTTCAAAGCATAAATTATATTGACATGAAAACCTGCGAAAATATAAATTCGTGATATACAAAGTTCTTAGAAAGAAGATCAGTACCGTACTTTTTATAGGAGTATTAATAACTTACTTTGCGCTTAAATAGTGTTAAAATAGCACTAATATTCTGCTATTTATTTCTATTGATGTTACACTCTATTGAAAGATAAAATTTCTTTAACCACCATCGAATATATTCGTATTTGGGTCAAATGAGCTTTACGCACGCCCAAATTGCTAACTGTTGGGGCTCCATTCTATTTGTTAAAGTAAATAACCCGCGTATATGGAACCGCCCCGCTATCCCCATTCACTTCGTCCAACTTCTTCGGTCATTTTACTACTCCAATAACAACTTGTGATTATTTCTTTGTTTTGTCAACAATGTCTTTATTTGCGCCCATATTGGCGGACACTACGGCAGCATACGGCCGAATTCATATTAGAAGTCAAGAAACTCACCCAAGACGGAAATCTGTCTGGTAGAAATCCGTCTGATATAAATTTAATGACGGGAAACTCGTACAAAAAACCGACTGATATAAATTTAACACAATATTTTATAAAATAAATGAGCTTGAATTTTAGTAGAAAGACTGGAAACTCGTGCGAAAAACCCACTGATACTCTATTCCGATTCTCCATAGCCCATCTCTTTTTCAGATTCATCTCTTATATTCAGAAACAATTAAGCTTCGTTGGCACTTTTCTTCAATTCTCCAATTGAAACAACCACGATCGATAGTTGTCGTCGTCGCTGCACAAAACGTGTGCTACCTTGTAATTTCACTGTCGGTCCAAACTGTGTTTGTTTTCTTCTTGTTTTGAGATGCTTTAGCTTTGGACGATGGTGTTTGCTGTTTGCCTTTGGGCTTCTCCGACGCCATTTTATCTATCCCAGAGTCCCTTTCCGGAGTTCTAGTTCCAGTCCTTTTATTTGTTTTGCACGCTAAAATCCGTCCCAACTTAGCAGACCAAATGTGAAGTGAACACTGGTTTCTCGTCCAGACGAGTTTCTTGTCCAACTTTTACGTACAAATCGACGGGAAAGTGAACGGATAAATTCGAGACAGGAATCTCGTCTCGCAGCTCCTCGTGCCGGATTCATATTAGACGGGTTTCTCGTCGCATGACGAGATTCGCGTCTCGGACGGGTTTCTCGTCCCTAATATGAATTCGGCAATTCTGAAATTCCCAATTTTCCTTGTAACCCAGCTTTGAGATTCAATTTCTTTGTTTCCTTTTAATCTTTAATAATGACATCTTTAAAACTGGTTGCTCATTTTCACTGTGCCTATAAAGCTGTTTGGCTCAGCTCTGTTTATTTAAAGACCGTAAGGTTAAGTGCTCTGTGAAATAAAGTAAAGAAGACTTACTGGTCTGTCGCCTTCTCATATTCACAGTCATTTCTCAGGATCCTATTTCAGTCTTCATATGCAAATCTTGTACAAGATCCTAAGTACCAAAATACAGACCTGTTCTTGTCTGAGAGTGCTAGAATTATCATCAGATCCTTCAAGGATCTTAGAAGACTCTTGTCTTCCAACCTAGTAAGATCCTGCACGTGATCTTCATAGGATCTTGTGCAAGATCCCAAGAGGATATATACAAGATGTTATGCAAGAACATTGTAGGATCCTGATCAGGATCTTGTTCAATATCCCGACTAATATCCTACTAACAGCTCTATAAGATCTTTTAGGATCTTCATGGATCTTGTAAGATCTTAAAAGATCCTAATCTTTTGTCCTTGTAAAATCCTGTATAAGATCTTGTTGGGATCTTGTGTAGGATCTTGTTCAAGATTTCTTCCAGGGCATGATCCGAGGTGGATCTGGGGATGTTCAGGGGATGTGTTGGTCAAGCCCCCTTTGCTTGAATGTGTTGACTCTTAAAACCTTAAAACTGGGGTAATTTGAAAATGTTGTGCAGAGAAACTTACAATAGAACTGCCTTCCAATCCTTCTTCACATGATCCAGGACCCACCCTAGATGGTTTCTAGTCAACAAACACTCCCGCAAATGTTGTGCAGAGAAACATACAATAGAACTGCCTTCCAATCCTTCTTCACATGATCCAGGACCCACCCTAGATGGTTTCTAGTCAGCAAACACTCCCGCAAATGTCGTAAATAAAAAAAGAGTGACAACGTCTAGTACAGGGCCGTAGCAAGGCGAAGGGCCGGGGGGGGGGGAGGCCGTGATCCCTCCCCCCAGTTTTTCCCCAATTTTAATAGTGGTTAATACTGCTTCATAGAAAGCGGTATTTACCAACCTTGTCAGCGTAAACAACTGGTCCATCAGACCAACCGTTTGTCCTCTTTTGTCCGCATTTTCAGATAATTTTGAAACCAATCAGTTATTTAAGTTTCGCAAGTAATCACATGGGTATTTTGGTCAGGTTTTTTGTGCACGATAGTTTCCAGAAACATTGTTTTCTTTCCGAGCCTGTAAGCCACTATGCATGGTGATATCTGGCTAACTGGCTTAACTTTGTAATAGGGATTTACTGAAACGTTGTGCTTTCAGTAAGTTGGATCATTGACTTAATCCCTGATGAGGAGATAATGATTCTGGAAAAGTCACCTTGAAATGGCCCCAGAATGTACAAAGATAATACAAGGAAGAACCAACTGAGGTAAGGAAGCTTTATTTGTGTCATTCGCACCTATTATTAACAATTTCAGGAAGTAATATTTATTGCCATACAAAGTCTTATAAAATCAACTATTGCTCTACCGACTAAATACTAACTCTAAGCTTGGGCTGCCTGTGATTTGACCAAACCAAACCAAACGTTTGATGTGTTTGGTTGATCTTCACTTATGACTGATCAGACTGGTATTACCCTTGTAAAAAAATGTTGTTAAAATTGTGACCAACTGATATTATCACATACACTTATGGCCCTTACTACTGAATTGTTACCAAATTATATTACTAGCAATTGCGACTCTTAGTACAGTTGCGACCAGACGTTATTGCAATTGTGGTTTCAGTTGTTGCATTTGTGACCAAATTTTATTAACATCGCGACTTTTATATTACAACGTGATTGGATATCACATTACATTTGTGGCCTACTACAAACCCTCCACTGGTTACCCTACACTTTCGAGCTCAAAAACACCGCCAAACTTTGGAATACCCTATAAAGCTCCACATTTTCTCTTCACAGTTCGCTCCGCTCGCCGACTACCTGCTTTCTTGATTGACAGACTTACAGGCACGCTGGAGCCAAGGGCACTGGGAGGGCTTTGGGGGCGGGGGGGGGGGGGGGGGGGGGGGGGGGGGGGGGGGGGG
>JANSTR010104544.1:0-12177 GCA_025434805.1 Antipathozoanthus remengesaui | reverse complement strand
TTAAAGTAAAGGCGAGAAAATTTTCTGCCTTGTTAACAAAGCATTTATCACTTGCTATCAGCAGCTGTCCGTCAAACCTAAACTTCTTAATTATGATTGACATGTCGGAATTTAGGTTCCAAAAACTTCAATTTTACCGCCAAGTCTATAGCCAATAGACAATAAGGATTGACATCTGTATAAATAATTATGCATACGCATGCTGCGGCTGGGAACTGTAAGTAAATGTCCAGAGAACAATAGGCCATTCTGCCTGATCGGGTGCAGTTATGTATGTATGTCACTAATCGGCTTCACTTTGCAAAAAGGATTTGCTTGTATAAAGTATTAAATTTAGTAAGTATGGTTGCAAAACATTAATTAGGATTTTCCCAACCAATTGTTTTTATTTTCTTAAATTTTGTTTGTGCTCAAATGGCACGACAAGTATTTATAAGGATCTATCATAATGTCTTTGACTTTGGAGGCCAGGACAGCCATTGCATCTTCATTTAGAGCAGCGAACATGTTAAATGAAGGCATAAAGAAATCATGACAGTCGCCGTTCTCGAGACACTTATGGAGTGCTGCTAATATTTCCAAAAAGCGCTGTGGCAACTTCTCAGCTGTCCAGTCTCCTGAATCGCAGTATTTTCGGCTCGCCCACATGAGGATGTTCTCCAAATGCGATGGTAGGAGCCCCTTGGGTCTGCACAAGTCACTCTCAGCAATAACTTTAAGGATTCTCAAGCAACGAGCTTTCCATTCTACATCTTCTTCATGAATAAGGCGTCTTCGAGCATTACAAAATACAAACTTCCACAATTCTCCTCCCTCTTTTGATATTGGCATGCCAACCAAGTGAATTCCACTTCTCAAAATCTGATCCTTCACCTTCCCGTCAGGCCATTTGCGTGTACAACTACGAAACCACGAGGCACACTCTGGCCAGTTACCGGGAAAACTGAGAGTCGGTACCAGGTTCACTGAGTACGGCGAAATGCTCGACTCGTATACACCAAGGTCAGGGTGATCACGAAATGCCACTCTCCTTCCATACTGACTTGCGTTTTCTTCTAAAATTTCTTTTGCGACGTCTGACACAGAGGAGGCAAGCTTTCTACAGACTCTCTTGGGACAAAGGTAACACTCTCCGGAATTACTGGTGATACAAAACTCTCTCACCCCCGCTTGTGCCTGCAGTGACATGTTTTCCAATGCACCCGGTGATAATCGTATTCGAGCGTAACCCTTTGGAGTATTGGTATCTTCTAGAACATAGTGATCAGGTGAAATATTATCAAGCACCAGGAATATGTCAACTTCATTATGCGGTCTGGCTTCGTAGAAGCTGCGAGGGGTCATGGCACGGAAGGATAAGGCAAGAGTTTCTTCCTCCAGGGCCACAATGACTTTATTTACCTGCAATGAATCAATCAAAGAATAAGACCAATTGAAATCTTACTTCGAAAACAATGTATGCAAAATGTTTCAATTTTAAAGCGCGTATGCACTCTCGCTCGCCTCGTCGCTCGTATTTGAAGTGATCACTAAGGGATCTCAAAGGAATCGGAAATCGAAGAAAACTAACATTGTAATTCTTCGCTTGCTTGATAATAACAATTACAATTTTAACTCCGACAGAACCACCATCCATCTACATCACTTTCAAAATTGAATTAGGTTAAATGAATATTATAGAAAATATTATTTACACTCAAATAAGAACTAAATTAGTTTATATTCTGCTGTCTTGCATTTATCGATTCCTAATGAAAGCAAATTTCAGAATTGTACACCTTTTGAGAAGCCTATACTGACGATCAGCAGCAGTTTTGGTATATTTTCAACGTACAATTTGTTTTATTTTTGTGCAATTCAGTAGTACTTCTATCTACTAATTCACTCATTATTCTCATTTACTTATTAACTTACTATAGGGAAACTATGCCATCGTTAGGGTCGTTCAAGTGTAGTTTCCATAAAATCGTTGACTGAACACTTTTTCAGCGATCAAATGCAACTAATAGTACTTATTTGCTTGCGTATAATTATTTATTTAATTAATCAATGAAATAAAAGTCTTAATCAATTAATTAAATAGAGTAAATATAAAGTAATTAGATGATGAGTGTTATACTCATTTAGTGAAGAAAGAGTCAAATCATAAGTGGACTGGGGCAGTATAGATCTTTTTTCTTCTATTTTCTTCTATTCTCGCTAAATTTTGAATGTTGGTGCAGGCGGTTACCATCATCGTTTCTTCCCTTTAGTCGTCTCTTAACCGCTCTGAAGTAATGTCTTTTTGTTTTTGTTGTCCTCACCACAGTAACGTTTTCGGAACAAAAGTTCCATCTTCAGCCGGTCTGTCAATTTAGGGTTGTTTGTCGCTTATGTTGTGCTGTCTATTCCTTCTTACTGCTTAATTCGCCCGTTTTCTATTATGTTTTGGAAAATACGTTTCTCTTATTTTAACTTTTCACATGTATATATATTTGCAGTGAAAAAGGATACATTAAAAAAACTTACTTACTCATATTACCAGATCTCTGTCGAAAACAAATCCGAACCTCTATTTAATTTTGAAAGCAACTAAATCATAAATAATGACAAATTTTATTACCACTTCCTCAATTTGATTCATTGCTTGCTGAAAATACCCTCGCGTCAGCTCCACAACATTCTTGTCAAAATGCTTCAAGGCGTGGAAGAGTCTGGGCTTTGAATGCCACACGTTTATTCCATATACATCAACATATTCCTCGTCTGAGCATTCCATGGCTGCTTTTACGGTAACATTCCTTTCCCGAACGGTTCGCTCGCCACTATCCTTAGTCTCGTCAGTTTCGGCAGAATCCATGGCGCCTTCATTCAGATTTGTCTCACCGCTTTCTCTATCTCTATACCATTTCCTTTCTCGTATATTGGCAATCGTAACGCTTGCACGCCCCGAGTTGTATTTGCTTATTTTATGGTAATCATCTTCGTCTTCAAAGGGGCGAAACTCGTCATTTTTCAGCATTTTTTCTCCTGTCCACATTAAAACAAACACATGATGAAAGAAAAGGCAAATTTAAACCTTGTTTAGAGAAATATTTTCAAGAACAGCCACAAATTATAATTTCAAAAATCCGAGTTACGAGATGTTTCCATTCAAGCAAGTATTCACACACAAGTGATTGTTCAATAAATGTTGTTCTACAGATGATCAATAATGGATCAAAGCTGTCGCTGCGGTTATCATGGTTTCTTAGTATTTATAGGGCAGTAAAATTAATTACTGGAGTTTCATTGTTACCGTTTGGAAATTTATTTGTAGCTTTAACTCGTCGTCATGATTGCCATGTCCTTTAATTGTCATTTGAATATCTGAAAACTGATCTCCTAGTTACGCATTGCAGCAGATGCTTCCGTTTTTTGAATAATAAAGAAAAATTTGTGATAACAGCACTGCAGTCTGACTGGTTGCATAGTTATAGCTACTTCTATTGCGGTTATGGCATTGAAGAATGTTTTCTACAAAAGAATACTAAAATTCTTACTTTATCTTCAATCTTGATCCGAAATTATTTTTGATTATCAATGCAACAACCCATCACAAGAAATTTTAGCCTTCAGAGAACTTCGTAAACGTCATTTCTTTCCATCATTGATGCCAAACAAACTGTATTTTCATAAATGGGATATTTTCTATCAGTGCTAGCGTTTCTTAGCCTCGAAGATAATACCTGGGTCCGGCAATGATTTTAACAGTACTATCAAATTTAAGAATCGACAATATTCATTAGATCACACTTGTGGCTGGGATTACGCTTTGTAAAACTCGCTCACAGAGGTACTACTCCAAATTTTGACAATTTAGAGAATTACTGTACATTGATGATGCATCTCCTTCAGTGAATTAGGTTATTTCAGTGCCATCGGAGAGGTGTTTACTCATGTTAAGCATTAAACTAGCAGTAATCACTGATCAATGAGTGCGTTCGACTTTGTAGCAGAATCCTTTGTCGTTCAATCTTGAAACTACGTGTAGTGGTAAACAAAGTAAGAAACTGCTACGCCAGAAAAAAATCAACATTTAAATTTTAATGTGAATATAATGAAGTTAAACACAATGATATTAAAATATTTAGAGTGAAGAATACAACATGACAAGCTGGGCAAAAAGGTCAAACAAAATTATTCATCTTGGTCTGATGATTTCACATGCATAATATTGACTTCATAAAGAGTTTGTTTGCACTCACCTAACTAATCTGCTAATGTTCCAAACTTCCAACGCAAACCGTGGACTGCTAAACTTCTCTGAACTGAATAAAAAGTCGTTGTGTGTCGAAGCTACCGCGAAGTTGAGAAATCCTGTTCAAAACCAATAATGTGCAATAATTTATGTGAAACAAAAACATAATAATAATGGATCGATCGACCATTACTCCGTTGAAGATCAAATTAAATTTGCTGTGGTTCGAAGCGGTGACCGTGACCAAATTGAGATCATGAGAATCCAGTCCGCAGTCGCTCAAAACTCAGATGTATTGTAATGTTTGATTGTTACATTCCTGCAAGATGCGTTAGAACTTTCAGACGTTGTGACAAATATCTCCACTCATATTTCTGTGAACAAACTTTCACTCAATCTCAATACATGTATATGTCAACTGCTAGCAAAATCGATTTGCGTCGAATTGAAGCAGCGATATCCAGAATTCAGAAAGTTCAGTTTGGCTACAGTCCAACGCATGCTAGCGTAATCGCACTTGAATTTTCTGTGGCTGGAAGCGGCAACCAAACTGAGAATACTGCCGCTCAAAACTCAGATGTAATGTTTCATACCTGCAAAATACATCACAACTTTCTGCACGTTGTTGTGACAAATTTCGATTTTCTGAAACTGCATGAAGTCGAGGCTGTAAGACGGTCGCCGGACGTACCAAAATTCCTCAACTCTTTCGTCGAACGCAATAAATAGATTCTTAGGCGGGTATCGCGAGGGAAGGTCTCCTATTTTTGGTTGTGATTATTTTTTGTACATGTGCAGACTGCTATAGGCTTTGGTACAAAACTCATTATCATGTCAAATCACGTTACTAGACTTGCTAAGTCTTAAAGACATAAAACATAATTTCGGGGGCAGATTTTGTTACAATTCTATGGCTATCCGCTATTGTTACAAGCCATAGTTTCTGACAAGAAAGTATAATCCTATACTCTCTTGTTTCTGAATATATACGAGTAACATGTTTGTTTAAAATTGACCAAACTAGTGTTTGTCTTTATGTTTTGTACAAGACCCCGCCAGACGGCACAGTGTCGGATTCTGGCCGAAAACGATGCATTCTGGTAAAAAGCCAAATCAAGCTTTTGCATAGCTTATATATTGTTTGTTTTATATATTCACGATTATGATTGTAAATACTCTTCGCTCTTCTTTCGCATCTATCTGCGTTGTGTCTCTCGTAAACAGGATAGGACTTGAAACGAAAGCTTAACTTATAAGTAAATTCGATAAATATCCAATATTCAAGTTCAAAAAGAATTTTCCGCTCTGTCCCTGGATGTAGTTGAGTTTATTTAGTCTTACTCACTATTCCTCCATCTAAAGACGTAAATATAAGCCCCGTCACTTGTATGGCGCGATATAGAGAAACCAACTCGAGATGTATGCATAAATTTCTTCTTGATTGCAATACGGCACAATCTGTGAGTTCCTTTAGAATGATATACTGCAATCATATATCATGCAGAATTGGGAAATAGAATAATACTCAAAAAATTAGGAACAGATCATGGATATGATTTTTGGGCAATAGAAATGTTACTGAAGGAACAATCTGGGAACCACTGATCCAAATCCACCGATGAAAAGGGTTCCACTACAAGAGTAATGCTTTTCGACTTTCGGAAAGCTTTTGACCTGATTGATCACCACGTCCTTGCGCAAAAGTTAACAGCACAAGCTCTACCAAGACCAGTCACGTCCTGGATCCTGGGATTTCTTAGCAACCGGAAGCAAAGAGTAAAGATGAGTAGTGACTGTTTCTCCGAGTGGGGAGACATTCCAGCAGGAATTCCCTGAGGGACCAAGCTAGGTCCCTGGCTTTTCCTCATTATCATCAACGACCTATCTGTAGCAGGCATGGATCTTTGGAAGCTCGTTGATGACACGACACTTGTCGATTTGGTGGATGCTGATCCACCCACCCACCCACCATCCATCCATCTTTTTTTTTCAATCTGTGCGTTCCTTCAAAAAGACAGAAGTAGTGCAAAGATCAAGCAGACTCTTCTTAGTACATTCTTCTTTCTTTTGTTGATGGAAATAAACCCACTGAAGATGTTGATACTGCAATGGTGAAATTGAATAAGCTTCAAAGTAGTCTTCAAACCCGCTAGCTGCTTTATTCCTTCTCGCTCGCTTTACATTTACGAGGTGAAGAGTTCCAGCGCTAGCATTTTATCTCTGTTCTGAGCAAACATCAGCCGAGACTTTCCACACTGACAGTGAAAAACACAGCAAATCAACTCAAATTTATACATCCTGTGGATTACTCGACAACGAAGAAAACCTAGTTTTTCTATAAACTGGCCAAAGAGCTTTCAAACCTCGTTTGCACTACGCGGACGGGCGGGACTTGGATTCGTGCGGATAGAAGTCGATATGACCTGGTATGACGGAAACACTCAGAAAGCTAAACACAGTTACAACATGAAACTTGTGGAAAACAACAAAGACGATCCAAAGGCCTTTTGAAAAGCAGTTAAGAAAATCGCTTCCGGTACCATGACAAAGAGTTCGGTTCCACTATGAACATTTATGGCAAACCAACCTCAGATAAGAAGCACATCGCCAATGCCTTAAATACTTTTTTCACTGGTGTTGTGGACCGTCTCTTAAGGTCGCTGGGACATACTAACATGCAAACTGTGCCTTGTAACAACGGTGGTCTACGAGGAATCCCGCAATTCAATTTCCAATTAGAATCTGAAGAGTTCACCAAATCTGAACTAAAAAAGTTGAAGTCAAACAAATCGTGTGGGTTAGATGCAATATCCCCACGGTTGCTAAACGACTCTGCGCCCATAGTGGCAGGGCAACTTACTTGTATTATCATCAAGTCCCTGGCCACTGGAGTAGCCCCTGATGACTGGAAATGTGCACATGTAACACCATTATTCAAGGGTGGAAAGAGATGCGAGCTGGATAACTATCGTCCCATTTCAATGCTTCAGGTAACGAACTACTAGAAAGGGCCGTACACACGCCAGCTGTGCACATTTCTTACTGAACACTCACTTCTTAGCCCTTATCAGGGTGAATTTCTGAAAAATCATTCAACCGAGGCTGCAACTATTGCTTTCACACGATACATCTGGTTGGGAATTACTTACTGTATTTTTGGACCACGCAAAGCGTTCGATTCAGTCGATCATACCGTTCTACTTCAGAAACTGGGCACATATAATGTTCGGGGCACTGAATTGGCGTGGTTCCGGAACTATCTACATAGTCCCACCCAGGTAGTCGCAGTTGAGAATGACCTGTCTGAGCGTGGCCAGATAACATCAGGCGTACCCCAGGGCTCGATCATTGGGCCCTTGTTATTCGTTTTGTTAATGAATGACCTGCCTGTCTCACGACATGTAAAACCTTAATGTACGCGGATGATACAGTAATTAATCACTCAAGCAAAAAAGCACTGCACATTGAAACAGTCCTGACTCATGAGATAGGGCTGATAAACAACTGGTTGAAAGAGAACAGTCTTTTCCTCAACGAGACAAAAACTGAGTGCGTGCTCTTCGGCTCAAGGCCAAGATTATCGGATGTTCTAACCTTTACAGTATCCATCGATGGATTTCGCATAATACACGTGACGAGGTAAATATATCTTGATGTTGTCCTTGAACAAACAATATCACGGAATGAACACGTGACTCATCTAATTAGCAAAGCTGCATTTGAAGAAAGTGGGAATACTTGGTCGCATCAGACAAAATATCACCACAAACACTGCCAACACTGTTTATAAATCTTCTATTTTGCCAGTTCTCGAATACTGCGATACTGTATGGACATCCTGCGGCAAAGTCAATGCCAGCTCTTTAGCGAAATTACAAATACAAAGGAGAGCGGCCCGGATTATTGTGAAAACCTCGAATAGTGAACAAACGAATTTATTCCTTGGTTTCTGACTCACTTGCAGATAGGCGTGACAAACACCTCCTGAGGTTCGAAAGGAAATGTATTGAGGGTAAAGGCCCTTAATTGTTTTCTAATTATTTCACTTCCAACTACAACATCAGCAAGAGAAATACAGCAGGCAGCAACATCTCCACTTACCCAGGTTCAGAACTGAATGTGGCAAAAACGCATTTAAATATCATGGATGTGTAATTTTTAATAAATTTCATACTAGGTAGAGTTATCTTTTAATCAGTTTAATCATATGTAATTTTTATATCTCTAATATCCTGTAACATCTTGATAATGTATTTTCTAATGTAGATTTTTATGTAGTGCCCCAGTTGATAGCAGTTTATATTTAAAACTGATTGGTTTACCCTATGGAAATAAAGGTTTCTTATCTCAACGCCAACGAGAACGGCACAAAACAATAGACGTAGTTACCGCATGTTGGAATGCAACCCACCTGGACTTGCTGGACACTTTTCAACCGTTGTCGTGGAGAACTCAGGCCCGGTCCACACGATACAATATTTTGAATCCGTAACATTTTCTTTCCGGATTCAAAATCTCTGTCCACACGTAGCGTATTTAAATCGAATTTGCCCGTCCACACGAATACGATGGTATCCGGATTCACTCTGTACCCAGGGCTTCTCTAGCAACTTTGAGCAACTAAAACGTGCGCCAGGGAGGCCGAGTTACGCGGTACCTTTCTCGGCGCAAATTTTGTGTGTTGAGGTCGCTTATTTGCTCTACTAGTGCTTTATCTATCTTAAAATGTCTAAATGGCAGCAGAATCCAAAGAAATCTGACAAGGAATGGACCGACATGGACCGACAATGAGTTTGAATTGCTACTCAAGGTCACGTTGGAGTACAGTCACAATAGCTAAATTAACTTGAGTGCAGGATACAATGAAACTGAAATGAATTCAAGAAGAGCAACTGCCTACATTTTTCCGCCATATTGGTGAATGGTTCTGGATTCGCCGTCCACACGGTATCGCGGATTCGTTGCGTATTTATTTTTTCCACTCTGGAGAGCGGATTCAAGAAGGTTCCGGATTCGCTGCCGAATTCGCCGTATCCTGTGGACGAAAGCCGTATCCGGAGATTAAAAAAAATCCGCATCCGTGTGGACACCTCAAAAGCAGCGAAGGCTGTTAGATTTTCAAGTTCCCGGTTTCTTATCCTTGTTTATCTAATTCATTTGTTTCTTTTATGTTTTCGTATAGGTACGCTAATGGTAGAATTAGAAGCTTTAATATTTGAAGCCGAACGAAGTTTAAGCTAGTTAATATGCCAGCATTCACGTTCTAACTGAGGCCCCGTCCAATGACAATTTGCATAGGTAATAGCATAAACTAGAACGTTCGCGTGCGTCTTTCCCTTGGACTTACTGCAAATTCTGTATGCAAAATGATGTGCAACTATTGACCAACAAATCAAGATTGAGTAATTTTGCTCTAAATTAAGGAAAATAATCAATCTAAAGAAATTTGCCCTGCTTGCTCTGAATAGATAAACGCACTAAATCCAGATTAAATTCGCTAATACATTTGCAAGGGTACTAGAAGCTTTGTAGTATAAATATTACCAGCGGGCAGTAGTCAAAGTGCAGTGTTCAGATGAGAAATTTCAAAGGAACGAAAAAAATCCGCGGGTCTTTCTAAGATATCCGTTAGCTGAGCCATGCAGTCTTGCTTCGTCGACCTCTGCACATCACGAAGAAGATTCAAGCGCGGTAAAAAGAAATCGGGCAAATTGCTGGAGGCTAAAATAGATTGTAGTTCCTGTAACACATCAAGAAACCGTTGCCCAAATTTATCATTGTTCCAAAACGTATCAACTGGCAGCTTGTGATGCATGTGAAGTATTACGCTTTCTATCTGCACATTGTTTAGTCCTCTTAAAGCTGTGCAGTTGTCCGCTGTTATCATGAGGACTTGCAGACACTTATTTCTGCAGCCAACATCTTGCCCAAGTAGCCTTCGTCTGGGTTTGAAAAAAGCGAGTTGCCAGTGATAGGGTGATCTGATCGGCGATGGCTTCGTTGTCAAATGAATGCCATCTCTGAAAACTTGTTCCTTTGTGCTCTTGTTTGGCCAAAGATATCTCTCCGTTTGCCACGCATGTGCAGAACATGTCCATCGGTTAGGGCAGGGAACGGTGGGAAACAAGTTAACAAACCATATGTTTTGGTGGTAAACTTCACCGATTTTTAGCACTATTGCATTTTCTACTAGAGAGTCTTCCACTGTCAGTCTGTAATTCTGTAACTTTGGCAATATTAAGCCTTTCAATAATGCTTTCTTAACACTCTGAAGCAACGTTCCAGCGACTAATTTCGTTGAAAGAAATGTCTTACCGGAATTGCTTGTAACAGTACACGCTAAACATGGCCATTGGGAATTTCGATTCTTGCTGCTCGTAGATGGAAGTTTGATCATTGCAAATCCTGCCGGTGCCTGTCCATCCTCTATCGAAATCTCCCGAGCATCAAAGTTACACAAGTTAACAAACACGTCAAACTCATTTCGACTGTTCGCGTGTACGATGGATTCGGAGTTTATAAGATCGAAACGCAAGGTCAAGTTCTCCGTGTTAACTTCAGTAAGAAGTGGATTAATTACAGCCTCGAGCATTTTCCTGTTTTGATCACGCTGTAGTGTGTAGCTTTCTCCATATTTAGCAAGAAAGTTTTCAAGTGAGGCAGAAAGTCTTTCCGTACCGGTCATAAGTGTTACAGTTATTGATTATCACTTAGTCTGGATTCTCGAAAACGCCACGAAGAATTGCAAGTCGAAAGCGTTGGACTACTATTAAAACCATTCCATTATATGGTCTTATATCGATATATGATCAAATATGCACAGTTACAGGCTGCTACCACTACGACACGGATCTTACAGATCTTTCACATGCAGGTAGTCACACGTCGATTAAACATACCAATGTTTTCGCCAAGTTTCCCCCACATGAAGCAGGTTGTATCAAGAAAGTCCCTTCCGATCTTCTCGACTCTTGTTGCTGATACCGACTTAATCTTTGACCATACCGTTGTTTGTTCTGAAAATATCACTCTGTACTTATTGGGCCTCACAGCCAAAGATTCTTGTGGAGTTTGCAAGGCAACTTTCCGTCGGTCAACCGGCTAATAGTAATACACATAAACTGAAACATTAATACACAAACATTCACGACTGCAAATGACCGAGGTATGTATAAACAGTGAGGCGTCTCGCTGTGAAACAAGATTATCGTTCTGCATATTTATTAGATAGTATTCGATATTTGCGTCATGTCACAGCACAGCACTCAAATATTCCATATTTGCATTATGTCACAGCACAGCACTCAAGTGCGAAAGCTGGCAATTTTCCTAGAAATGCTCATGACGTTGATCAAACGAAAAAGTAATAAACAACTTACGGGTTACCAGTAAAATAAACAGGAGCGATCTATGGCAAACTTCAATGTTCCTTTGTTCGCACAGGCATGTATCTGAATTAGTATCAAAAGTAGCGAGTAATATTCATTTGCAATTGTTAGTTTGAATACTGGAAAAATATAGCTTTGATTTATTCTTCAATAAGGTTAGGTATTGAAGTAGTTTCTTGATTGCCTGACCATTTAGCGCGATGCCAAGATTAGCTGACTAGCATATTATAAACAAGTTCTAAATAATATATAGTTTTTTTTGTCAAAGAAGCGAATGCACTCGTTCCACAGTCACTAAGGGCTAAAAACTATGGCAACGGAATGACCAAGAATAGTGGTTTCAATAGCTTCTTGCAGACCTGTGCGATTCCGAACGCATGCAATAAAAATTGCCGTGTACGCCGGTCTGCCATAACATTCGCATGCTATATTGAAATCGCATCGATGAAACCTGTCAGATATTTTGAATGTAATCACAAGTTGATTGCTTTATCTTAGGGCGCGTTCGATTGACCCTATTCCGGAATAGGAATATGTGGAATAAAAACTTTGACCAACTAAATGAACTAC
>JANSTR010104433.1:0-12178 GCA_025434805.1 Antipathozoanthus remengesaui | reverse complement strand
ACGTTATTACAAATTGCGACAAGTTTTATTACAAATTGCGACAGGTATTACAAATTGCGACGGGCGTTATTACAAATTGCGACAGGTATTACAAATTGCGACGTTATTACAAATTGCGACAGTACACACGGTTTCAGGTTTACTTATGTTCTACACCCCCATCCCCCACCTCCGCTCCCAACGCAAAAATTACTTCCTTATCCGACCATCTCGTACAGTTTGGAATTTTGCACTTGTTGTTTAGAAGATATTGAAACAGCTTGTCGAAATCCTGCGATTTTAGTGCAACGTAACACTTAATGAGGTGACGATATGAAAATTGACGTTACTTTCTGGGGGTCGTTAGTACGTTACTTTGGTTAAGAAAACTAGCCCTTGCCGACCAAGATAAACACAAGATTTGGAAATTTAACTAACAAAGTCAAAGGGAAAGACAAAACTGCTAATTGCGCATTTGTGTTTCCTGTAATTTAAATATGCTTAATATTTTAAAATATTTTGACCGGGGCACAAAGGTGGAGTTGTCAGCGCGTTTGATTCCCAACTAGATGGTCATGAGTTCAAACACCATCCAGACCATTCCGCATCGTGTCCTTAAGCAAGACATTTTACCCGATTTGTTCCAGTCAAGTCAGCTGTATAAACGAGTACTAACTTCTGCTGGGAGCAAGTCTGTGATGGATTAGTGTCCCGCTGGGAGCTAGCCTGCGATTGATTAGTGTCCTGCTGGGAGCTAGCCTGCGATAGATTAGTGTCCTGCTGGGAGCTAGCCTGCGATAGATTAGTGTCCTGTTGGGAGCTAGCCTGCGATTGATTAGTGTCCTGCTGGGAGCTAGCCTGTGATGGATTAGTGTTAGTTAACAAAGATATGGTACACATTATTTCACCTTTACTGAATCCGTCTACTACCGATATTCTATTAGTCGCTGCGAGAGGAGTAGTATGTATAATCAATGTTTCAAAGTAGTGAAAACACTCAACAAATTGGATATAATTCATCTTTATTTTATTATTTGGTTCGAACAACTATAACTAGCACATGGTGCTTAGAAACGCTTTCTAAAAGGCTATATCAACAAGTTGTTTCGACCAAACGATCATATGTCATGTATAAATTGATGGGTCGAGTGGAAAAGACTTACAATTGTGATTAACAAACGCAGCAATTACTTCAGAGGCCAAATTGTATACTGCAAGTGTATGTTTTATTGAACTGAACCCAGCTCCAGATAAATATTTGTAGTCTCGTGCAAGTCTTTATAAGATATAGTGTTTATTGTTGTCGATCGTTTCAGAAATCACGGATGAATAGCATATTTGAATATTTTATGTTTGATTGAGTGAGTGAATGAGAAGTCACGAGGAGCTACCGCATTCTGGCCTGTAACCTCGAGTGTGTTGTGAACAGCTAATTCAAACCACGTGGTGCAAGAAAAGTTTTAATATATGCTATAATTTAAACATTCCTTTTATTAGAATGCACTTGCAGCAAGTTTTCCAAACTGGGCACATTGCTGTGTATAAGATTATCTCGCTCGTGGTATTCTCGCTATGTCTAAAGTACAAGTAATTGGACACAACGACGTTTATTATTCCTTAATTTTAAAACCTGTTTTCGCGAACCCAGGTCGGCAGCCCCGTTCTCATACAAACGAATACAAATGTATACACGAACTCACTGGTCATGTAAACAACCTGTGGACGATTGTATGGGTACGCGCTTACTGTACATGGATTGGAAATCTGACCCAGAAATGGTAGCCAACGCTGGTTCGTGTACAGCTAACAAGTCAACTCTTTGTGTTGGATCGCGTTTTTTAGTAAGGTCACGTGACTGTTATAGTAGCCAAAGTGTTCCAAGCTTTGCTCAAAACACAAATTTAACAATGAGAAAACAGAGGATTCTTCAAGTGAAAAGTAATGAATCTAGACGAAAGGCAAGCTAAGCGTTTTGCAGTTTGAGCAAACATCATATTGACCACCTGCACCGGGGGACTGTTCATACTGACCGTACATATTGACCGTACATATTTACTGTAAATATTGACCGTACATATTGACCATACATATTTACTGTACATATTGACCCTACATAATGACCGAACATATTGACCGTACATATTGACCATACATTTTGAAATTCTGTTGTGATATATTTGTCCAACATTGTTAGTTTTTCATATCGAAACAACGTTCTCAGCTGCAATAAATCCAAATAGCCTTCCAAAAGGCAAAAATATTCTGGGAAAATACAGCAAATAACCTTAACGTTAATTTTAGTCTTGTATTTTCTTCAACTCATTGGTTCATAAATTAAAGCAAGACCTCTAATCCTCACATTCAGCCCAGCACTCCTCGGCAAAAGCGTAGTATTTGTTCGCCAGTTTACCCTTCATGGACGCCATCGCCAAATCCCCTGCACTCGAATACAACTCTCCGGCGTAAGATGGCTCTTTTTCTAATCCCCAGCCCCCTTGCCTGTACAGCTCTGCCTGCTTTGCATGTAACAGATAGTTTGGGTCTGTGATAAGTGTGTTCTCCGGCTCCTCGCCTTCCTCAATCACTTCAATGGCGTTTTGGTACCACTTGGCGGCATCCAGCCACGAGCGAGACCTGCATTTGAATCACACATGGCATCATCATCACCAACATCATCATCATAACTGTGAGGACGACGTTTTGAGGTCAACTTGCCATCATTAACTTACTTCTTTTCATAATCTTCATAATGATGCCAACCAGACATCGAAACGTCGATTGATTGCCGCAAAATAATATTGAAAAGATCATAAAATCTAGCAGTTTGGAAAATAATATTTGCATGTGATGCCCGTGTTGTATGGCCCATGAGGGGTCACATATGAGTCCGGGAGGGGTCATGTATAGTCCGGGAGGGGTCACGTATAGTCCGGGAGGGGTCACCTATAGGCTGTGAGGGGTCATGTTAAGCTCGTGAGAGGTCATACATCGTTTGTGAGGGGTCACGTCTAGTCCAGAAGGGGCCATGTACAATTTGTAAGGATTTATGTAAAGCCGATGACGAATCATGTACTGCCCGTGAGGGGTCATGTATAGCCCGTGAGGGATCATGTATAGCTTGTGAGGGGTTATGTATAGCCCATGAGAGGTCATGTATAGCCCATGAGGAGTAATGTATAGCTTGTGAGGGGTTATGTATAGCCCATGAGGGGTAATGTATAGCCCATGAGGGGTAATGTATAGCCCGTGAGGGATCATGTATAGCTTGTGAGGGGTTATGTATAGCCCATGAGGGGTAATGTATAGCCCGTGAGGGGTCCTGTATAGCCCGTGAGAGGTCATGTATAGCTTGTGAGGGGTCATGTATAGCCCGTGAGGGGTCATGTATAGTCCGTGAGGGGTCATGTATAGCCCATGAGAGGTCATGTATAGTCCGTGAGGGGTCATGTATAGCTTGTGAGGGGTCATGTATAGCCCGTGAGGGGTCATGTATAGCCCGTGAGAGGTCATGTATAGTCCGTGAGGGGTCATGTATAGCCCGTGAGAGGTCATGTATAGCCTGTGAGGGGTAATGTATAGCCCGTGAGGGGTCACGTATAGCCCGTGAGGGGTCAAGGGGTCATGTATAGCACGTGAGGGGTCAAGGGATTATGTATAGCCCGTGAGGGGTCATGTATAGTCCGTGAGGGGTTATGCAAGCAACAACCGTCGCAGTCATCATCGTCATCGTTATTAAAATTATTATTATGATGATGAATATAATTATATGGCCGATTGTGTGGCCGTTACCTGTTGGTCCCCAGTCCTTCTCCTGATTCATAGGATTTGGCCAGGTACACCATGGCTTTCCTTTCCCCTCTCTCGGCTGCGCCCACCATGTACTCTACTCCTCTATTTATATTATCTTCACTTGGCTGAAACAGTGACAAATAAATTAGGGTTCAGTCCAGTTAGGGAGCAGTCATTATTTATGACCGGGGTTGGGGCCGAAGAGAAACTATTTTTTCTCTATAAAAATACTTTACCTAACCATTTATTGCTGATAATTGTTTCTACCCAACCATTTTCAAGACACAATTTATTCTTACCCAACCCAAAAAGGTTTTAAGTAAACTATAAAAATTCCAACTAATCTTTTTGTGAATGTTATGAACTGATTACTAGCTCCCAAAAGGACGAATTCATCAGAGAATACAAACAGCAGTTTCATAAGCAAACGTTCAATCTACAGTGTGTTCATTTACATGAAAGCAGAATGAGTTTCGTGCACCTTCAACGCCAGCTAATAAATCATTGAATTTGACACACTCGATTTTGATGTTTTTCCCTTTACCCATTCGCAACCATTTCTAAGTAAAATGTTACTTCTACCCAACCTAAAGTACCTCAAATTTTCTTTTACCCAACCATTTTCTCTTCAGTTCTCTTTTGTTCATCTTGAAAATACAGTAGAACCCCGCTAACTCGAACCCCTATAACTCGAACAACCCCGCTAACTCATTCCCTTGGATTTGAACTAACTTTTCAGTCATTTTAATCGACCCCGATACCTCGAAACCCCGCTAACTCGAACAGATTTTCGCTTCCCTTCAGAGTTCGAATTAGCGGGGTTCTACTGTATGTCTATATTTCGAAAAAAGTAAACTTGCTCTATCGAAAGGATAGACGTTTTTGTTGAACATACTCCAAAACTCACAAGAAGAGTTGCATCTCGTGAAGAGAGAAGGGCCTGCTTACAAGCTATATGTCAGTCACTGTACCTGAACAGACGCAGAGGGGAGCATCTCGTGAAGAGAGAAGGGCCTGCTTACAAGCTATATGTCAGCACTGTACCTGAACAGACGCAGAGGGAAGCATCTCGTGAAGAGTGAAGAGCCTGCTTACAAGCTATATGTCAGCACTGTACCTGAACAGACGCAGAGGGAAGCATCTCGTGAAGAGAGAAGGGCCTGCTTACAAGCTATATGTCAGTCACTGTACCTGAACAGACGCAGAGGGAAGCATCTCGTGAAGAGAGAAGAGCCTGCTTACAAGCTATATGTCAGTCACTGTACCTGAACAGACGCAGAGGGAAGCATCTTGTGAAGAGAGAAGGGCCTACTTACAAGCTATATGTCAGTCACTGTACCTGAACAGACGCAGAGGGGAGCATCTCGTGGGGCAGATCCAGATAAATTTCAGCCATGGTCAGAATCGCCTCGGATACGCCGCACATGGCGGCCTTCTCCAGATGAAACAATGCAGATTCTACGTCTGGTTCATCAGTAAAACGGCCAACTTCATTGTACTTCGCCATCTCAAGGTGAACCTTGGAACACAACATACACTTGTTATGCAGAGCATTATAACACCAGGCGATCGGCTGTTGCGCGCTTGGAACCCCTAACAAGATTTCGCACGCGCACAAAAAGTTTCAATAGGACCGACATTTTAAATTTCACTCTTTGATTTTTGAAAAAGATTTAATACGTTGCAAATTTGTAATTTTTGAATGCATTTGTTAACTCACTTATCTCCATTCTCGTGAGACCCGATGGGATGGTGCCTTTAGTGCAGATGAGACAACACACGCTGATTAGTTAACTCCTAACACGTGATAAATGTCCGTTTGCATAGTAACATCTGCAGAAGTCAATACCAAGTGTGAAGGAAATATGGGAGAGTTGTATCTTTCGCCGTGTACCATTCATTGACATGTACACTAAACCAGGCAAAGAAAAATAGCGGATTTAGCTCCCATCATGCTTTACGATGTCGGTAGTGCGGTTTTCACGTGCAAATATTTCTTGAAAGACAGAAAGGAGTTGTGGAGTTCAACACTCTTGGACAGAAACAAATGCGGGATGGAAACCTAAATATTTTTAGACTAACTTTAACCTATTCATTAATTGAAATTTCTTGTATGGACACAATTATGGAAGACAGACTTTACCCGCCCTAAACAGGAGACGATTTTCTGCTTCCTAGATTTCTTCTCTTGTTCTGCTCGGAGCTTCTCCATCAGCTCAGCCTCGAAGTGTACGCTCGACGCTTTGTGCATGTGACCTACCGCAATGGACAGCCGTCCCTGCGAAGACTGGGAAGATTTTCGCTCCTCGTCTTCCTAAAACAGCACAGTTCATTCATGTTTCAAAAAATAAAACAGTATGGAGACAGAATTTTTAAAAAAAATGCAGCAGTCCCAGGTAAAATTTAAAAGATTTTTATTTCCCGTCTTCCTACAAACCCACAGTTCATTCAAGTTCCCAAATCATCGTATGGAGTGTTTCTAGAGAGTGTATACACAGCCAAACTGCAACATCACTTTGAAATATGGCATTTCCTCTTGTTATGCACTTTTAAAACGTCGCAGAAACCATTATTCTAGTCAACCGGTTATTATCTTCAAACATCTGACGATGATTAAAAGAGAAAAATGGTGGAGGGCGAATTAACCTCTGAGTAAGTAGTTTGTCTCCAGTGATTTCTCTTGTTGTACAATACCTTAACATTTCATAATACTCAGCACCTTTGTATAAGAACACTAGTTTTCTATCAATATACAGGGTTCGTACAGAACAGAAAATTGAAACACTTTTTTCAAGGACTTTTCAAGGAACAAATATATTTATCATGGAAGGGTCACCCTTCACCCTTAAGGCTTCACCCTACCTGTTTAACAGAATGAATCATTCTGTACCAACCATGCAAATTAGCAGTTTTTCAATGCCTGAAGCTTCTCTTCCAACTTGTTATCCAGGCACACATAGTGGCTCGTGTTTGGCTTTGGCTTTTTACACAATTCTTTGCAGACTTAAAACGGAAGAACACTCTAATCTTTACAATGCAACTTTGCTGCGACTTTCAGATTCTATGTTGGGGAAAATTCAAGGACTTTTTATAGTGGACTATAGTGGAATTCAAGGGCTTTTCAAGGAATCAAGGACTTTTCAAGGACTTACTATAAAATACAAGGACTTTTCAAGACTGTGCGAACCCTGATATAGCTATCAACGTAGCAGACTTACGGTTTCGGTGAACACGTCACTGCAGTCACTCTCAGATTCTGATGCTGACGAATCACCAGACTCCGACGAGTGTTGTCTCTTGAAAGAACCAAACGATACCTTTGGCGACCGCGACTCGGAACTGCGTGATGAGTCAGACTCTGGGATCTCACACAACCCCTCCTCAGAGTTCTCCAACGAAACTGACTCTTGAATCCCCAGCTGATCCGTCTGCGATGCCTTGCGAGCTACGGCTGACGCAAGCTCGAACGTTCCGCGTAAACAAGGTGATTCTGGTGGAGACTTTGCCAAAGCATACTCCGTGATGTCAAAAATTGCTGACATTTTTCTCGGTGAATCTGGTTCATCAGAGAGTGTCTCAGACGAAACTGGAGGAGGGGGCTCCATATGAAGCAAGGGTGTAATATCAAAGATTGCAGACATTTTTCTCAGAGATGCCGGTGATATCAAACTCTCTTCAAAGCTTGAACTCCTTACAACTGTGGTTGAATCGTGCGCATTTTGCGTGGATATACTGATTCGTTCGATCTCCTTTTCACTTAAATCAAATGGTGACAGACCAAGAGCTTCGCATATTCTACAGATTTGAATAAAAAAGGAAGATATAACACAGTGTTTAATACTTAACAGTTTTCTTTAACCTTGTGGACCACTAAAGTGACAGTATACCACACATCAGAATGAAAGAAATTCCCTGACCTTTCCTTGACCTAGAGAAAATTTCACTGACTTTAAACATGTTATTTGCAGAGAACATAACATGCTCCACATATTTCTTAGTTTCCATATTTTGTCAGAAAAAGCGAAAAGTAGTTGCTTGCAAAAAAAAGTCAAACTAAATTAGTAAATATCCAAATCATTAACAAAAACATGAAAAAGATATCGGCCTCTTACGCTGCCCTGTCAACAGACTGTTTTGGGCTGTTGTGAAAAACTCCACAACTGGATTTGCGTTGCAAAGAATATCTCTACGATACTTTATCACCACGTTACAATAGCGAATAAATGTATTTTATACTTTAGCACCACGTTACAATAGCGAATAAATGTATTTTATACTTTAGCACCACGTTATAATAGTGAATAAATGTATTTTATAGTCGAACCCTATAGTTATTGTCACAAATCGTTTCACAGTGCCAATTAGTTATGCGTTACTGTATAATTAAGTTTGTTTTTATTTTTTACTATTGCATTACCGAATCTATTTAATTGCAGAAACTACATAACAGTGTGAGCTCCTTAGGTGAGCATGTTGTCTTGAGCAATACTACAACAAATTAATATGGTTAAACAAAAAAATGTTACTCCACTTTATTGATTGAACTGGAGCCATGCATAACAAATGGTGTTACATACAGATGAATGCAGCAATGCACGTGTTCCATAGAAAAACTCAACTCACTTGTTACATTGATGTGAACTAAAAAACAAAGCCATTCCCCTTGGTCCCAGGTTGGCCTCACCATAATCTGTTCCATCAGCAGTGTGAATCTGAGGATCAGTGTAAAGGTCACCCACACCTGAAATGAAGAGAAACTACAACTGTTTCCATTTCTTCGAGTTGAGCTTGACATTTCGTCTTTGTTCTCTATCCGTAAGGACTTTGTATCAAATAAAACTAAAAGCTATGATATGGCCTTTCTTTCGTAGAATATATTTGCAAGCTGGTTACAACATTTATAAGAACGTTTTTAATCTAACACACACAAACATTTTTAGTCCAAAAAGAAAGAGCATATTGTAGCTTTTAATTTTATTTGATATAAAGTGCATAGAAAGAGAACGTTTCTCAGTAAGGTAAAAATGAACATTAATGGTTGCAAAGTTAAAGTCCCTCTTCAGCTAGCAACTTTGATATACCCAATTAAAGGATATGCCACTTTCGAATTAGTGACTGCATTACAACTGATAGACTTGTTAACAACGTACCTTGGATGTCAACAACAATCAACTGATGACCAGATCTTTCGTACGTGAAGTGACTAAAAGCCTGCAACACAAGAAACAGCATCTCAAATTCAACACAGACTACAACACTGTAGCCAAGTAACTTCCATTGGAGCTATCCAATTCCTAATTATTGTGCTGTGAGTAGTAATTAGCCAAATGACTGCTCAACATCCCTCCCTAGGGCTGTTCACTAAAGAGACTACTCCCTCTCAACATCCCTCCCTAGAGCTGTTCACTAAAGAGACTACTCCCTCTTGGACTTTCACTGTGGAGTATACTCTCCCTAGGCTGTTTACGGTGAGAGGAATTGCAATGCAGTTGATATTATATCCAAGTATTATATATAAAAAGAACAAAAAGGGGTGAACAGAACATGACAGAAAGAACATGATGAGATTACAAATTATAGAGGTTGAACACAGAGGAGCTTGTCCTTGATGTTTTAACGGAATTTCAAAACTTAGAGTACAAAGTTCTCCCACAATATTGCATACCACTCCTCAGGAATTGTTCACTTCAAACTTACACATAACACCCCACCAAGAGACAATAACTGCAGTGTAAGTACTGCACACTTACTTGTGGGGTGGAGCGTAAGGTCTCATCACGTAACACAAATCCTGAATTGGAGTTGTACTTTGTGTACTGGCCTTCAATGAAATGCTCCAGATGAAAGAGGGGAGACCCTTCTCTGTCTTTCATTTCAATGATGTATGTTTGAAAGATGTCCACCTGTAGGTAAGACGATGCAAGAATAAAACTGATTGTAAAGGAGCATCATTATTAACATCATCATCAAAATTATCATCCTAATTATCATCATTTTCACCATCCTCATTCTCACTGTCACTATCATTGTCAGCATCATCATTATCAAATCAAAACTGATCGTAAATGCTGTGAGCATCATCATTAACATCATCATAATCATCCTCATTTTCACCATGATCCTCATTATCACTGTCATCAAATATCAAAACTGATCCTAAATTCTGGTAGATGAGCATCATTATTAACATAATCATCATACATGTAATTATCATTTTCACCATCATCATTATCACTGTCACTATCATTGTCAGCATCATCATTATCAAAACAAAACTGATCCTAAAGTCTGGTAGCTGATACTGTGAGCAATAAGAAATGGAAGAGTTCCCTGTCAATTATCAAAGTCTCCTTCTGGTCAGCACACCTTTGCTTGAAAGCACTCAAGATATCCAACACACAACTCCTTTTACACTAACCTACCTTTTCTTGGAAACAACCTTTCTGTTTTATATCTCATGTTGTGTCAACACACATTTTCTTGAAACATTCTACCAGTGATATCTAACGACATGGCTTTCTTGTTGATTTACATAACTGGGTTTACTTTTCAGGAGTGTTTCAACAATACTATATGAAGACTGGATTACCATGTTCAAACAACATACCTTTTTGGGTGGGTCATGCCTGTTAAACTCCTCTCCCCACAGTTTGGCATTCATCTGCAACCTGACATCATCTAAGTATACTTCCCTCGGCACTTCATCAATGTAGTGTTTGGCAACGTAATTTGCAGCATGCTTCCAGTTAGCGTGATGAGAGAAGTTTGACAACTTCTTCCTAAATGTGCAAATGAGAATGGCATTTTTATCTTACATTTAATAGATACCAATTCGAGATACACCTCTACAATTCTGCAACTTTTTCCATATATGACAACTTGCAACTATGAAATAACCTTTTTCTGTGACAACATCAGTTTATACAATGGGTTGCAAAACTTTGTCTCATTTTTTCATAAAATAATTTTTGTGTTGTAAATGGTTTTTGTGGTAAATGACAGTTTGATATGTTCAGTCTGATCTGAGTTTATACAGTTTTGTAGCATAACAAAAATGATTGATTAAGATGCCACCGTCAAATTCCATGATTGCAAACAAATGATTCAATTAACTCACAGATGCTCTAACTTGCTTAATCTAACTGATGTTAGGATATTAGTAATTATTACACAATAGGTCCAAGAATGTACTGCAATAAATTATATATTAATTATATATCTTATACTTGTACTACTTGTACTTGTACTTGTACTATTAGGCAGTGGAATATGGAGTATGGCTAAATATTTTTACAAATCATGTCTAACTAGTATTGGACAAGCCTAAAGGACGAGTCTTAATACACAAAGGATGAGTAAAAATAAAATTATATGTATAAAATTACGTACTCCATACTTGACTGTCTAATAAGAGATTTACTAACAACTTTTGAAAAGACTTACTTTTGCAATGACAAACAGCTAAAAAACAATGAATCATAATTTGACTACAGTTCAAATATCACAGGATATTTGTACTTGTTCCAGGCTTTAAAATATTGGTTTTGCATTCTGCAGCCTGAAGTTGGATAATAAATCTGGTATTAGCACTGAGGTTTTCATATTCTATCACTACCGTATATTTCATTTAAGTTTATAAAACTGTAACATGATAAGTATAATATATTTTAGTTGTTGCTAGGTACATGTATTCCTGTTTTGTAAAAATCCAAACTAATTACCCTGGCCCATATCAGCTTATGGTGGACTGGATCAGGCTATTCCTGGGCCAGATAGGATTAATCATAGGTCAGATATGTTATGGGTCAGGCAGGGTTTATCATGGTCAGAAGTCAGGCAGGGTTAATCATGGATCAGACAGGTTTAACCATCAGTCACATAGGGTTAATTATTTGTCAGATAGGGTTAATTATGGTTCAGACATGTATGTATACCCACAGAGATAATCATGGGTCAGACATTAGGTTAATGTGACTGGGTTAATTAATCATAGCTGAGATAAGGTTAATCACAGGTCAGACAAGGTTAATTAATCACGGGTCAGATGCTGTAGGAATAATCATGGGTCAGGCAGGTTAATCACAGGTCGGACTGAGTTAATCATAGGTCGTATCAGGTCAGATAGGGATACTCATGGGTCAGACTGGATTAATCCTTGATCACACTGTCAGTATTAATCATTAATCGTATTAGCATGACAACAATCAGGAAGCAGGGGAAAGGACCGGAAGAATGCCAGAAAGTGCAAGTAAAATTGGAAAATGAGCAGACACTTTGAAATAGAGAAGCTAGCACACTCATATGTACAGCAATTTAAATTAACCCTTTCACCGATAGATTTCCTGCAGCATTTCTATGATAATTCAGTGGGGATAGCTTTTTTGAAAACTACAGCCCTTGATCAAACACA
>JANSTR010104432.1:0-20196 GCA_025434805.1 Antipathozoanthus remengesaui | reverse complement strand
TCTATGTTGTGATTGGTGGATTTAGCTGAAAAAAGTTAAAATGATTGGCTCAAAAAAACTGTCCGATTACAGGTGTCTGATTACAGCCAACTGTCCGATTACAATTTTGCAGATTAATTAGTGAAAAATACAGCAGTGTATGCACCAATCACACTTGAGGAAATTGTAATAATTATGATTGTTACAAATAGCATGCAAAGAATATCCAAATTATATAGACCCAACACAACAGCAAGCGATACACTGACCCCACTGCATATACAAATATCAAACTTATGACCTTTGTATCACTAATGCACACATGGATGACACTCCTATGTACAGTACTTCTTTACAGCAGGATTAAGGCATCTTCCCAAAGGCCATTCATTTATAAATATCTCACCTGGAAGAAAAACCTGTATACCTTACATGTTTATTGCAAGTGACGCACAATAAATTTATTATGCACAATTTCTCAATGCATAGATTAATTAGTAGTGACAGTTGATATGTGAAGCTCATTAAATGTGCATGGTAGTAATTAAAAGTTACCTGTGAGTTGTACTGTATGCATGTGACTGTAAATTAAGCTAATTAAAGTGCTACAATTGAAGTGGCTTAATTTTAACAAACATTACACTTTTATTATTTTCAGTTGCAGAAATTGCTCATGAGGTTGCAAAACAAGAAAAAACCAGATTGAAACTCTCACTTGCAAATTCCACTTCAGCTGTAGCAGCAAGCACCACAGTAAGATTTTTATTATAATTGTAATTTATATCTTGTGGTATATGACATTACATATATCTGAGTACTGCAACAAAACTGTAATTAATGAATAACTGTCACTTAACTCTTTTCTGCCCAAGAGTTTTTCAGTGGTACACTGATGATGACAGCTTTTTCATGCAGCTTTGAGAAATCCCATGTGTACAGTACATGTATATCTGCCAAAGAAAAGCTATCCGAAACACTGTCTTATATCATGATAAATTAGGCACACAATTTATTGTCAAAATCTAAATTCTCCTCACATCACAAATCATGCCATGTACCGTACTATCTTACAGAACTTTACGCTTTTCATATGCTCTAACCACAGTCAGCTCACACCATAGTTTATAGAGTGGAATGGTTTGGAAACCTAACACCTTATCTTTGTACTATCTTTTTGTTCATGTTTTTAAAGGAATCCTTTTGTATGTGCACTGTCACGGTTCATAATTACCAAAATCCAGCCAGTAAGATCCAACTGTATAAAAACGTTGCATGTAAAATGGGCATAAATAAAAGATTGTGCACTGTCAATATCACGTGACAATCCGTCTCAACATCCAACCCAGTTTCCCTCCAGGGCCTTTGAAGTTCTTCGGGCTTTCCAACCATTCCACTCAATTGACGATGTCCTGAATTAGTCTGTTAATTCCGTAAAGTACCGTGATGTTCAAAGGAAGGAAATGGTAAGTTACTCATTGGAATGACTTCAGATGAAATAAGATTTCTGTTTTCGTTTTACGATTCATCGTGTAAAGGAAGGAAACGCCACGCTGTCCAAACACTTCAGACGATCTTCAATTGTACATATAGTCGTTGAATTATCGATTTCGTTCTCATTGCATATGAAAAATTAGACCCAGGCGTTGTACATCTTGTCCCCGTTCAGTCGCTTTTCAGATTCCACTAACTATACTTATCTCAAGAACGTGACTCTGTTTACCGCTTTGTTATCCCCCGGACAACTGAGCGAGCAAATTTGGCAAACCAACAATATTGGTTGCAATGTGTAAGTTCTTGACCATGCGTTGACAAATAGTTTTCTTGTAAACTCAAACTGGCTCAATGATCATACATATGATAATATACACTAAAAGGAAACCTTTAGCAAGATAATACATTACAGGTCAAATAAAAGAACTTGCTGCACTGATTTGTGAGAGAACGGAGCAAAAACATGCAATGTTTTTAATAATGAAGAATTTAAGGATGTTCAGGATGTTATTGAAAAGGAACTTTTTCATCTTATAGAAAAAAAACAAAAACAGCATTTCACAGATGTAGATCTGAAAGAAACAGAAAACCTTCTAGGATTCTTGTCAAGAACATTAATTACTAAAATGCTTTTAGTAAAAAAAGACTTTGTAAAGTACCGTGTATTCCCAGCGCAGTTCATTTATCACTGATTTGTGCAAGAATTGCAAAATAAGGAAGTATGCCATCCTGATCAACTTACATTAGAAACTAAAATCGTTCAAAAGTAGCACCTCTTGATTTCCGATGGAATCTGGTCGAACACATCTATTAGTTTTTGATTACTGATAGTTTTTGAAATGTTCTTATCCATTATCTGTCCATTATCTAATAATCAACTCATTTATTTTTTGTTTTAAGAGGAGAAAAGGAGCAGTTTTTACCTTTGCTGTTTCGCGAAGCCTTTGTTCGCTTCTTAATCCCCACAAGGTCGAACTGAGCCATTTCTGATGAAACAATCTCAATACCAGGGCTCCCTCCCTTCCACCGATAATCCACATCATCTGTTGTGTACGCATCTAGAAAACCAAACCAGAAAACGTCCGTCAATACGGTTGGTAAGCGGATATGCGCGAATGTTGTTCATAGTTTATCTCTGTTGCAATTCGATTTCTCGTTACTGGTGCCTTGTTTTGTGTTGTCTGCTAGTTTTACAGGTAATAGCTAATTGTGAGTCAATTAAAAGAACCTGATTCATAAATGTTTACTTGGTCTTAGATGTGTTTCAAAGTCACACCATTATTGCGCTCGCTAGTTTATTGGGATGGCATAGGCCTCATGCATGATGGTCGTTTAATTGTGGAAGTTAAGGTTTTCCACAAGTTTCTCTGCAACTGTTTAGCAATTTCTAATATTTTGAGCATCTTATTTCGTATAAAACAACTTTTTACATTGTGAGCAATTTCTAGTTTTCTTTCAATTATAATTGGAGCAGGTTTTAATGCTTAAATTGACCTTGCTTCCATATTTCATCATGTCTTAATAGACAATTTATGAAGTTCCTGCGAAAACATCCCCATGGCCGGACAGATTATAGGCAAAGGAAGCATGTCGGACTGCAAAATGTGTACTCCAGCAAAGAAATCCAGCAGTAAAGAAGATTTTGCCGACTCAACCAAGCAGGGCCTCAGTGGAACATGCTTTCAGTATGCTTCAGTATATATTTCAAAGCAGCAAGATGCAGCAGCATTAGACGAAATTGTTGAGGCATCGGTCAAGCTGCGGGATAATGTAAACAAATTAGGCATCTTACCTTTATTGAACTACATCTGTGAGAAGCTCACAAACGTGCCATTACAGCGGAGCAGAAACACATTAGTTATGTAGCAATTGTTTGTTTAAACGCAATTTTCTACTTACCTAAAGGCATTACTTCAATAATAAAATAATCTTATTAAATTCAACACGTCGAAATTTCCAAGCAATTTCATTTCAATTTTGTCAACCTCAGTAAGCCTTTCATTTGATGCAATTTACAAAGTAACAAATGAGACCTTTTATTCTCTTTTATTCTGCTGAAAAGGTTAGGGATTAACTAACGATACGAAATGGATAAGGGGGTCGGGCACAAGATCGAGGGCTCAAAAGTCTCCTCTTTTTATTTTGATTATGATTATGATTGATGGGGCGTGTGACGTCATGCCTGGTGTAGTAATGGTTTAAAAAGGAGGAATTTCTACAGGCAAGATTTATAGATCCTTAATGCACAGACGTTACGCCGGTTGGGGTTCATCAACGTGTGGCAAGATTGCAATAGAATATATTGAATATATTAGGCCAGATAGTCCTTAGGGATCTAAATGTCCAGTGGTCTGCCAATGCATCAATTCATTAATACGTTAGATCTTTTGCTTTTTTCAAATGCTTCAATTACTCTCCTAGTTGATTAATATTATATTAATTATTATTATTATTATTTATTTATTTACTTATTTTTATACGCAAGTTTTACTAGTTTATTATCCTCTTGTGCAACCCACGGATAGCTACTGATAAGTACTTACAGCTTTCAATGATGAGCGGGCACATTTGGGTATCCATGGGATATAGTCTTAGATCCATATCACACTGGGCGGTAAGAGTTATCCTGTGGGGGATAGGGTAGGTTATTTTGTGGTGTAAAGCTTTATCCAAACACAGTGATGGTATTCATCACAAGTTTGATGTTGAAGCTTAAAGCCGAGCTTCATCCTATCTCACGTGTTCAGTCAGTCAAACGGACATTCAAAATCAGAGTCTTGACTCAGTCTGACTCATCAAAAGTAGATGTACGAGTACCACTACCAGATTAGTTCTTATAGCAAGGTGCTTGAACTCGTTAGCCCTCTTTGGGTTGTATTCTTGCACCTTCCACATTGTTATACTCTTGTTTGCTTTCTTTTCTATTAAAATGTGGAAATTAACAAAACTGTATAGACAAATGGTGTTTTTGAATGTAACAATAAGTAATTAGTAAAAGGAAATCAGTGGCCTGTTGTGCAAAAGGTGATAGCTCGATTTAACGTCGACACAAAGTCTTCCAACTGTGCAAGAAGCTGAGGACCAACCAAGAGCAAGTAGAATGCCCCAAAATGCAAATTTGCGTTAACTTTTTACTGAGTAAGGAGTGTGTTTGGGCACCAACCCTCTCGTTCGGCTATAAGAATTCCTCGTCTTTGTTTAGCACCTGAACTTTCTATTTTTCTTAAAATTGCTGTCTCTGGAATGAAGCTTATAAAAGGCTATGAACTTCTCTTTAGTCTTTCTCCCATTGCTTCGTCCGCTCGAAGGAAGGAAGTCTTTACACGACACTGGCTGGACTCGATTTCATATCGAAACGTTTTGTTGAATTGGAATGATAATTCAACCTGACGTTGAATTTTTACAGCCATCATAAATGGCAATTGCCATTATAACAGAGACTATTCAACATAAGATACTATAAATAGCATGTACTGGTAAGACCTTTTATATTACATATATTCATCTTGTTCGTAACGCCCTTTTTATTGCTTTGCTGAAGAATAGATGTATGTAACAATAACTGGTAATTCCTAACAGTTAGTACTGGGATATTTTGCCCACAAAATAGACAAGAAAACTGAGAAACTGTGTCACCATACCTGGCACTGTAGTAGACCTTTCCATCCGGGTGGATCATTATTCTCCTGTTGTCACGTGTCACGTGATGATATTTAGAATTCTTCACATTCCAAAAGTAAGTATCAGGAGTCCAGAATAACTTGGACGGATCTGCTGCCATCGTGAAAGGTTGGTTAAAATTGTTCTTAAACTTTGGATCGTACCACCACTGACGCAAAAAGATGTCCATGGTGTATTCCTGTTTGTAAATTGCAAATAACACTCAGGTTTTGCTCTTGTATATAGATTACTTCATGGCTGGTTTGTGCACGAGTTGTGAAGAATCAAACGAACGAGCAAGTTCTCGAGGGAGTGAGTTTGATTCTTCACAAGGAGTGAAGAAAAATTGTACAAGGTTACCAAACCATGAAGTTATTTGTTTATCTTATAAGTACTGAGATTTCTTTCAAACGAAGAAGATATATAGACGACTACAGGATCTCTTTCGGATCTATCCGTAGCAAGCATTTTGGCGGCATTGTCTGACTGGGTTCGTATTTTGGTTTGTCTTTAATTAAACTCCAAAAACCCTTCGCCATCTGCTGTTTGCTTTAAATTTACATCACTCTAGCACATATGCTCTATGCTCTTTGCAGCCTCTGAGTCCAAAATGCATAGTGTAATTTAACCATAGTTTTTTTAAAGCGCTTCAGGATTTTGTGTACCCAGGAGGCCTTTTTCATACAGCGCATTCAATCAATCACTAGTACGTTTAAGCTACCAAATCGTTTGGTTTATTCCTATTTTCTTCAACTCTTTCTGTTTTGGACAGAAGGACTTTCCTTGTCTTCTCAAATACAAGGTCATTCATGATACTATCACAGTAGCTCTTCTTAATTCTTTAGATGTCGCGCAAAACTTGCCAATAAACTCCGGAGCGATGAAGGTTAAAGTCATCTTCCCTTCTGATCGAAATAATGAACACACACAGGTATTTGTTCAGCTCCACTGCTGGAAATTTCTTCAACTTTTGACATAATTCCGCTCTTAGTTTCTAAACAGCTTTGCAAAAGTTTTACATCTCTTGTTTTTAATTTATAAAGTTGATTTGTTTTCTTGTTTTGCAATAAAATTGTCGGCCGAACCTGCGTCTACAAATCTTTCCGACATACTGAACCGAAAAAAGTGACTTATTAGCTTTTGCGCCAAGGATGACGTACTTTCATTAGTGATAAAATATCATTCGTCCAATCAGATGCTGTGAACGATGTTTTTTCACTAGTGAAATTTCATCGTTCCCGTCGCTGATTGGCTGTGACTTAAAACAAAATAATTTTTACATCACTGTCAATCTATGAATATATCTCAGTACTAAATACAAAACGTAGCCCTAACCGTAACCTATACTTTCATGTTGGTGTGTCTGAGCGGATCGGGCTCCTTTTCACCCGTTTGTAAGATCTAGTGTATTCCACAGAATTCGCGCTTGAAACATTTTAGCACAGTATAATCACAATTGTTACAACGTAAAATAATGCCTACCAGTCACGATTAAAAGTGGCATAATTTTGAGACAAAAATTTTCTCGCCACAAGACAATTTACGCTGATTCATTGATGGACCTAATTTCGTTTAACTCTGCGGCTCATTTAGTCACAAAAACGTTTTAAAACAGCGATAACAACTTCCAATAGTCTTGGCGACATAACTTTTGAACTGGTGTCACGAAGAGAAGTAACGGTCTTCTCACGTTTTCTTAACTTCCATCTCTTAAAAGGACATCTATAGCTCGCTAAGTTCAAATTTGACCGACAAGGTTATTTTTGCAGGATATGAAAAGATCGAGTTTGAAGAGTTCAATCGAAGGTGACAGTTTTGAGAGGTGATCCCTTGCTCAGGAGAAAAAGCAAATTTGCAAATTTCTATCAGCAGTTTAATTGTCTATGGTTTGTGTTTTGTCCGTTGTTTAGGACCATGCAGAGGAGAGGAGATGGCAGGTTCATTTTTATCTTTGTGTCACTGGAATGTTTACGAACCCCCTTTTTATAAAGAACGGCACGCATCTAAGATACTATCATTTCACCAAGATTTTCAGTTGTAATTTCACTGTAGTTTATTTTAAAGTACCACAAATAGCGTTTATGTTACGTAAAGGCCCGTCTACACTAGCAAACATTTGTTTGCAAACACTACCAAACATTTGTTTGTTGTTGTTTGGTAATGTTTGTCCGTACGGTCTACACTACAACAAACAATGGCATACAATATGTGGTGGTGTTTGCAATAGATTTTGGAGGGAAAATCCATAAGGCTTGCCATAAGAAAAAAACTCTGTACTGCTTTTATACAAACGGGGATACTTCTCATATTCCTGTATCAGCAGTTCTATATTCACAAAATCCCATACTTTCTCACGCTTACCTTAATCCATACTGCTACTGGAGGATCGTGTAATGCATCCATCACATGATAACAAGAGAGCTTCTGACTGGTCAGTATTTTTAGACACCACTAAACACCAGCAAACAGAGCAAACCAAAATGAACATGTCCAAACATCACCAAACACTGTTCAGTGATGTTTGCTTGTGTTTGCTGACTTGTCTACACCAGCAAGTTTTTGTTTGCAAACAAATGTTTGATAGCGTAGACTGCATGGCTAATGAAACGAAGTTTTTGACTTACCATGTTCACCTCTTTAATTTCACCGAATGATATAACCTTAAATTCAACGGAAACTACAACCGGGGGACCACCTGCATTCGGCCTCGTTTTGATGTCGTAACTGGCCAACACTTTATTTATCAGAAGTGATAAATTGTAAGCCTGCATCATTGACTCTTGCTCGCTGGGACTTGTTAATTTGGCTGTTTTTCTGCAACACAAATGTTGCACATTACCTAGCCTTCATCTGGAGGGTCTTGAAAACTCAAATATTTATTATCATCATTTTCATTGTCATCATCAACGTCATCATTATCATCATTATAATCATGATCATTGTCATTATCATTACCATTACACTTAGTATTATCATTATCATTTTAACTAGAAAAACTAACGCAGTTAAATTATGACGTTTCGATGACATGCTGCCATCATTGTCAAGTGAGATAAATTTGCATACTGTAAAGTTTAAGAAACCAAATGCAAAAGAGTATTCTATTGTTCTTAAGCAACTGTTCTCAAAGGAGTAGTCTATTGTTCTTAAGAAACTTCCTCAAAGGAGTAGTATATTGTTCTTCTAAAAACAACTGTTGCCATAAAGGAAAGTTAAATAAATACTTTAGTGCGTATTGAATCGGACTGGATATACGTTTGACACTTCTTCAAGATTGCAAAATTATTTGTAAGGTTGACTGATATACTAAGGCCGGCTGACATCATAATCTACTTGCAGATGTCTACCAAATTACTAGAAGCAAAGCCGCGACATTTGCTTAAAAACAATATACTACTCCTTTGTTTTCTTAAACTTTATTATATGCAAATATATATACTTACTTGATTATGATGGCAAAATGCCATTGAAACGCTGTAATTTAACAGTGTTAGTCTTTCTAGTTAATATCATCTCTTAGTTAAACTTATAAAAAATCATTATCATTATCCAAGTGCGGGTACGACCAAACTGAACAAGTATGGAAGTAAAAGCTTACCTAATGCAAACCCACGCAAATATGCACGTTTTTGGTTGCACTGATTAGTTTTTTGCAAGTGAATGCCTGTTTTCTCACTCAAATGTGGAAATGATTCAATTGAATTTCAGTTTTTTGCGAACTAAGTATTATCAGTTTATGGTAATTCATCGCTTTGTCTTCTTACACTCGCGTTTATTTCATGCTGACGCTATTTCACGTCCAACCTTTCTATTAGTTATGTTAAACTTATTATTATCTGCTTTTCTAAAGGCCGAACTTGTAACATAAGCATTACTTAATTTTGCAAAAATATCTCTCTCCATGCTTTACGAAATAAAATATCAAAGAAATCTCCAAACTGTTACCCAATTATAAATAATGATGCTGTCTAGAAAATTAGGATCACTCGGGTCTGACGAACCACAGAAGTACATTTTCATTTCGTCTGAAACAATTGAACCATTTTTGTCCTAAATCAGTAAATGGACTTAAAAAGTAACTAACATTTAAGGTTAAGAAAAACACTTGGAGTATAGATCCGACTGGTCAGAGGAAAATAGTTGCTAGTGCTATGTCTTACCCTTCTCCGCCGCATCCTTCTGAAGCATTTCCAAGAAAATACGAAAGAAACATTAACAGCGCTGGCCATAAGTCCTCCTTTCCCATATTTTATTTCCTAAAAGTTGACAAATACAAATTGATGTTATAATAACGTTTTATTGCTAATAAAAGTTAAATGGCTTTATAGAGAACTTTACAAACTTGTTTAATTCACTGCCTGAGTCTCCTTTTGTTGAGAATCACCGGAAGAGCAGGGTGGAATCATACAAAGTTTATAATAACTTTTGAGATTCATCCCTGCTGTAAACGATTTAAAGTAATTTCATTGCCTGACTCGAGTATTCCACGTACATTAAATTTCACTCGAAATTCGTGCGAAATTGTTCTGTTTTTCGTGAAATCTAACGTCCAAAACCGGAGTCAGAAAATGTTTTTCCCATAGTATTTATCCTGTTGAAAGGGTATCAGTGCGAGCTGTTGTGATATAAATGCAAAACATAACTGAAGGAGACAACTCTCATCCGCTACATTTAAAGGAGATTTACACAAAACATTAACGTTATAAGAAACAACGTTTGGCAGAACAGACACATACGCTACGAAACGTTTGGGGATTTCTTCAACGAAGCAAAGAAAATAAACATGTTGCAGTCTCAAATTTACGTGTACAGGGCAGTATTTGTACATCGCTGTCAATTTTCAGATTTATTTCAATAAAGCTCCGTTTTTAAGAAGATCTATGTCCACAAAAAACATTTTGCAGTCGTTTTCAAATTTATCCATTCAGCCAGCGTTTTCGAAAAGCTCCGTTTTTAGTGACAAATTCCACCGGCGTTGTGTGAACGGAAGACGTAATCGTGTAAATTAAGCTGCGTTTTCAAATTTATCCAGCGTAGTGTGGACGGAAGGCCTTTAGAACCGTGTAAATGCAATAATATAATTGAACCATTCTTGCAGTTCCTTCAAATAAGAAATGCCTTTTAATTTACCAGTTTACCAATAAAAGCCGGCACTTCTTTTAAAAGGCGCATTTTAGATTGAACTGTGCCGAATATGAAGAATATCGCACATTTTAGACTGGGAACTAAATTATTACACGGCTTCTCTTTAGCATAAACAATAACCAAATACTTTGCATTGGTTGAATCGACCCAGCACGATAACAAAATGCGTTTTTGATTTATTGTTGTAGATAAAGAATTATTATTTATAGCAATCTGTTAGATTAAGATCAATCCACTTGCAAAACGATACCCAGTTAACGACTTATCTCTTACACCTCTAACCCTATTCCAAGCCTGCAATCCTAATGAGAACGTAATACCTATGTCATTTTGTAATCCGCTACAATGAATGCGTATCAGATCAAATTCCAGGATTTGTACGTATCAATATGCTTGTCAACAGAATGCTTTTTGCTACCACCTGTAATTATAAAACCATTTCAGTGTGAACGAACACCCTCTTTTAGAATAGAAATCTGTTTTTAACATTGGTTTCCATTTAGTAACGCATACGATAGCTTGTTTTACTGTTTATTCTATGTATGATACCTGGTTCCAAAATAAAATAAAATCGACCCTTTTTAAGCTAGTTCCTAAATTAAGGGTTTAGCGGTTTCTCAAAATGTTGTTATACCATAACCCCAAACAGCAGATTTATGTCACTTCTGAGTAAGTTTAGCCTTAGGATAAGAGTTCTGTTCCAAAACCGGCATACAAATAATTTCTAAGTCGACTATTTTTGATTGTTGCCAAACGACCATTAAAGACAAAAACGGCATTATTTTGTTGCTGACAATTAGATAATCATTTCTGCGATTTGGACTTCGGCCTTCATCGAGAATTTGTTTATGAGTAGATGATTCCATCAAAAACTTTTAAATTACGAATACTATTAAAAAAACATTGCGATTGCTGTTGAATATGGAAACCACGAAAACAATTAAGCCACCAGCCTAAATTTCGTGACATTCGCTTGTAAACAAAACGCACATTTTGCTCTTGAGAAGTTGTGTTCATCGCCAGTCATAGGTTAATTAAAATCAATAGGAACTACATGCTATAATTACTATATTATTGACGTTGCTTTTTTCTGAAAGATTTGCTATTTTTTCTTTGGCGTAACATTTTCTTAAACTTTATAATTACTTTTTGTTCAGTGGGTAGCGACAGGTTTATTTTGTGCCTCATTTAAAACGAGTCTCTTTGGAGTTCCTGAATAAACTTCTGTGACGATTGAAACATTTTAGAATCATACCCATGATCTTAAAAAATGGATAATTTTCGTGTCAAACGAAAGTTTTGTCTGAGATGCAACCGAATTAAGCATCACAAAAACATATTTGTATATATTCATCCTCGTGCCAACAAAACAAGGTCTTTGTAATATTTTCACCAATAGTCTCTTTTCAATGTGGACTGATTTGTATCTCGTATTCCTCTTGTCGATTCAAACGACTCGAATTTCGAATGACCATAGAGATTTCTAGACTATAATTATTTTCTTTGATTTTATCGAAAGTAGAAATGCCGAACTGACTCAATTTGTTAAGTTGGAGACATAATGATCAACACTGTTGCTGGCCATGGCATGCAGAGACCTCATCAAAGAATTACCACTAAATCGAAATGACACGCTGTCCCGACCTGTGCAGATTAACGCATACGATTGTGTCGATATTAGTGGTACTTGCTTCCAACACAACAGCTTCGCAAACCCAAAGAAAAAACACAGCACGTTGCAAGAAAAACTTTTGTCTCCGGCACAGCCTTATTTTCACCAAATAAGCCAAAATTTATAGTGCTTAGTCTAAGACAGTATATGGCTATTACCAAGATGATTAAATACCTGTACACCGAAATTCCTAATTGTAGACTTTCAAATTTCCTTTCATTCTTCATCGTGTAGGTGATACAAACATTTCTCCAAATCATACCGTGAACAATAATATGTTTACATCTACTTGTGAATTTTGAATATAGTTTTATCACTTGGCTGTATTAAGAGATTTAAGATGTTTGTTGCTGCCGAGGCATATACGACAGCTCAATTAAGACTAGGTGTTCAATTTTTGCAAGTGGCTTTCGTTTTGCTTATAAAAAATGTCTTGCTGTGTTCTTGAGTGTATATTAAATTAAGTGTTTCGAGGTTCTTCCACCAGTCTTATTCACCCATCAACAATTTGACTAGTTTTCTCTCTGTTTTTGTTTTGCTTTGAGAATCAACTCAAAAGTTCGATTTATGGATTTTTAAACAAAGACTCAACGAATTTCATATGAAGAGTTTGTGATCTAAATCTGTTCTTGTTTGAAGATAACAATCAGCTATTTCTAACATAAAAACATTCAAAGAATACGCTTGAGGCTCAGAAAATAGTTATTTGAAGCGTTGTTTCAAATTCTAAACAATGTACTTACCGGCAGTGGGTCATAACAATCTTTGTCCATGAAAACGCTGCAGCAATTTCATACAAATCATCTATACTTCAGTCAAGGGAGACAGACGTACGCATATGCTCGATAGTCAAAAACATTAATTTTTAACCACAACAGTAATATCCAAGTTGGAATAACAGTAACAAGAATGGCTATTAGTTTATTCGGCGCAGCCAATGGAGGCAGTTGTCTTGATATGATGGAGCAATTTCAAAGCCAACCAAGAGAACGATCCGGCTGTAGCATTTACCCAATTATAAGGTTGAGTTTTCAGCTGTGTTTTGTTGCAAAACGTTTTTGGAATCATAAATTATTGATCAACTTCTTTACCAGATAAATAAGCATTGAAAATCAATATACATAGACATAGACTTCTGTGTATTGAGAGAACACAGCAGAATCGTTCCAATCACGTGAAATACGAAACCATTTTGTACGATTGTTTGCAAAACAATTGATAATTTCAAAGAGGCTCTTCCGAATAGAATTCTCACTGAGCGGTTTATAGTGACTTTGTGATTTCAAAGATTCGTTGAAGGTACGCCACTCACTAATTCTGGGATATTTTTATTCTAGTTTGAAGACTGTAATATTAAATCATTATAGAAGTTTCTCCTGTTTCTACTTTCAAGTAATATGCATGGAGGGTTTGAGCTTTCGAAAGCCATGCATCTTTTATGAAAATCTAATTTCTACATAAAATATCATATCCGATATTCCCTCTTGGGAAATTTTAAATTGCTCTAAAACTGTAACTTCTTAGCGTGAATAGTTACTTCCGAATTGAATACTCGAGTTATCTGAAAAAAAGACAAAAATAAAGGCAGAAAGGTTTTAAATCCAAATATAACATCACCGCATACCACAAATAAATTTTAATTATGTTTTTAACTTAAGCAACCATCTAGGAGTTACATTAGCTTGTTGTAACATTGATTTTCTTGTTGTTTTTAATGAGTTAAGCCATTCTCATTATATTTAGTAAAAGAGTAAAGACCTGGCGCAAGAAAAATGCATTCATGTATTAAAGCTAAGTTCTCAGCTCTAAAATTTGTTGAAATGGGCACATGAGGAAGCCGTCATAGCAATTCTAACCAAAGCAAAAGCAATTGCAGGTACTAAAATGTCTCTCTTAAACCTTCACCACTGTGATTTCAAAATAATTTATATCAAAAGGACAGCTCTGTTTCATTAAAATTCACATACAGTAATTACTCGAGTTCAATTGGATCTTATTAGATTTCTGATTCCTTATTTAAAATTCCGAGGCAGTTGAATGAATCATTTAAATATTTCAAAAAGTTACTATATAGGATTTGTCGTGAAATGAGTATTTCTTATTCTGCCAATGTTATTACTCAGTATAATACATAAGGAAAAGCGTATACACAAAATAGTAAACCACATGCTACAGTCGGTGTGAGATCTTGGAGATGTAACGGCGTAATAAAATGTAAATGCAGAGGTAGATGTTCAATAACATCTACCAAGTTACATCTCTTTGCAAAGACTAACCACCTTTTGTCGTTTTCCAGTGATCCACTATTGTTGTCATTTTGCTAAGACAGTAGAAAGTAAATTTATAATATGTATATTTAATAGCACATAGGTGATTTCAGACTTGACAATTATAAGAGTAACACACCCGACAGATCTAATAAGTATACTAACAATATTTCTATGGCAACAAATGGAATCAATCTTGTGGATTCTAAAATGATAATCTGCGTTTTGTGGCAGTGACGATTTGTTATGTGTTTGCTTAAATTGATAATCGTCAGAAATCGTCGGAAGGAAAGTACATGGCTTCTGAATAATGTTAAGACCTTTATACACAATAGAAAGCTAATATTGGAGATTCGTATTTAAAAGGCTTCGAGATAAACAAATTCAAGTTCAGGCCGATAAATTTGGCAAAAATGTAATATTTTCCAATAAAGACTCAGAGAACAACCTATAAGCTCCACGGCACAAAACTCCAGATGAACACTTAGGGAATAATATTGAAGGATCCACATAGTACTCTAGGTGAACATTCACAGAACAATATATTAATGGCATTTACGAGGATCACCACAGTGCTCTAGGTGAATACTCGGAGAACAATGTTAGTAGTAGCTTACGAAGAACCCGGCCCATAGTACGCCAGACGAACACTCGGAGAAGAACGTTAATGATACCTACGAGGCTCCACACAGTACTCCAGACAAACACTCAGAAAACAATCTTAATGGTACCTATAAGTCTCTCCACACTGTATCCCAGATCAACACTCAGAGAACAAGTACTAGTACCTACGAGGCTCCACACAGCACCCCAGACAAACACTCAAAGAACAATGTTAATGGTACTTTAAAGGTAGTCAGAGCTCTATATGAAACATATACTTGGTGCAGAAACAACACGCTCGCAAGGCATGCTGGGAAAACTAAGGCCATGCATGATCATATCTTCTAGAGCCTTCTGAAACCTATCAAGCTGGGAGACAAGATTGTTAATTTTGTATCTGAAACAAAATGCTTAGGGGTAACTATTGACTCCACACTTTCTTGGAGCAATTATGTAAATGTTTGGAAAAAAAGTAAAACAGCTCAGAAGATTTCAATATTTACCAAAAAGCACCGATTAGAAACAATTTGCTTCACCAGCATCGTTCCTACGGTAACCTATTGTAATCTAATTTGGGGCCGGGCACAAGTAGCCCATCCCTAATGAATGAGTTAGAACATGTGCATGTAAGAGCTGCAAAAACCATACACAGGCTACTATGAAGCACACCAGATCAAGATGTATTGGCTGCCACCTTTTGGGAACCACGCCGCATTTTTTACACTAGAAACATCCTTAGATTGGTTTCTTCAAGAGACCATTTCTGGTTTTGAGTTTAACTGTGTTGTGGCTAAGTGTTAGCGCCTAAAACTATAACAATCAAGGTGCAGAAAGCTTCGTTTCTTTGTAAAAGTTCACTATTCAAGTCATGCAACACCTACAATCCTGGCCAACAATCTTGGGACACTCAACCAAGAATTACACCTCATGGTCCCCTTCCCCCGTTCTCAATGTTGGAAATATGTTTTTCTGCAAGCCAGAATAGCCACAGTACAAAACCAACATTGAATGGGGGAAAGGGGTAAACGCTGAAAAGAGGTCACAGAAATATCACATTTTAAGCTGTTTTCGGATTGTGTCCCAAGGGATTTTTCAAGTCCCCCGTTCTATCTGGGGACTTAAAAGAACCCACACACTTGCCGATAGGAGTAGGCTAATGCCGGTGTTGTGGACTGTCACCTCTTCCTCTACCGGTAATAAATACTCGTATGACGGGGGTTGCCGTATCAGTAAACAAAACAAAAATGTTGTACTATCGACTGTTCGCCGACTCCATGATTTGTGCAGTAATATAACAAAATAAAGTTCTCAGCCATTCCTCAGCCGCGGGTGTGTCACTTAGCATTTTCTTAAGTTTTGACCGATTTTCAGCCTAATGGAGTTCTTATGAAAAGGTTCTTGAAACAAAAAGAGTATGGTGAGATAAGTGGTGTAAATTGCTGAGCGAATATGAACCGCTCCGATAAATAAAGCTACACATCAATTACGGTTTTAGAAACAGCTGCCCTTGTATGAATTATAATACATAAATGCTGATTCTTTCCATCACCGTGTTTACGTTTGTCCATTAAAGTTACACTTTTACAGAACACTACATACTGCTGAAATAAAACACAAATCAGCAACATACCTAAAATGTATGCAATTCTCTACCATTGGTTTAGGGGGATTAAGTGTATTTAAGAACGAGCTGCCTAGTTACAAAAGACGAATATAGGGAAAACCATGAAATAGCAACTGTTATTATAAGTTTCACCAAGCGCGTACATAGATTTATTAAGCAAATTAAAAAAAATGTTCCGAATACTGCCCTCGTTTTACTGCTCGTTTTTACATTATTAAGTTATAAATTGGGTGGTTTACATTTCTCCTTTAAAAGGCAGTACAATAAACTCTCATTATAAAACGGACACTCGGGGGATTGGCTAGTGTCCTTTAACGATCGGACAATTGAATGAAGTCCAGGAGGTAATTGATAGGGTTATAGGGACGTTATGCACTCTTCACAATCCTATAAGAGGCGCCAAACGATACTGAGCATACATCACTGAACATTCCCTCTTTCTTAACGATTTTGACGATGATGTTAAGGTTTTAGCAAAAAGTGATATGCGTTAAGTCTTAAATGGGGTCCGTTTGTCAGTGCTAATGAGCTGTCTATATTTCTCCAGGATCTAGGAGTTCCAGGATCAAAACGACTGGAATTTTGCAGGCGGAAGGAAAAGAGCGGGCCGTCATCTTAAGCTATTTAACATACATTAGATTTGGATTCAATTTTATAAGGCACTGAGGACTGTATGCCTGGAGTTCTGTAAATTGAACACGGTTGCGTTTACGTAATTTAGGAAACTACAGTTAAACTATAGCTGAACTTTAACAACACACCTAAAAAACTGCGTGTCAAGCTATTTCAAACATTAGGAGGGACGTAAATTTACATTTGTGTAGCACAACTTTAAGTTCTAAAGAATAATTGTAAAGAAATCAAACATTATACTGACCTAGATAGGATCTGGAATTAAAAAGTCCGGCCAGCTAGTGTATTCCACATGCAACTAGCATGTAATAACCTTGTACAGGTTAGATGAGCAACCTTAACCTAGTACTAAATTACGGGTAAATACGTTCAAGTTTAAATAGTCTTCGAAGATTATCTCCTAATGGACAAATTGTTTAGTGCCAATTTGCTTTAGGCTATTTTTCGGCTGCTGTTAGGACATGGTGGAGCCAATATCAAGTCAACAACTAATAAAAATGGCTTGGTATAGTTTGGAATATTTTCAACTATTTCAAAAGTACATGCAGCTCATCGTGCATGCACAGTCAACACGGTCACAATTGTTAAACTACTATGCTTATAAGTTAGCAGGAGGTAAAATCCTCCACTAAAATAGTGGGCACTTATCTATATAAATTTATTAGTTACAAGTTTAATACCGAAGATGTTATATATGTATAAACATTTTAAAAACTATGGTATGCTTATATGTGCTCTCAACAGGAATATTTAAAGTTCTGATCTGGAGACACTTGTCTACTGATCAAGTTCAGATATCTTGATCTTTATTGCAGGGTTTATTTCAGGTCTTGTGATGCTTTAGTGATATTGTGTTGCTAAAGCCTCTATATAGAGCTCTACACTAAATCGTTTCATCGGGACACTGCAATTAATAGGCCATCCACTAAGGGAATATTGATTCAGTAACACAAACCACCTGCAAAAAGGGCCTTGGAATTCGGTTATTAAAGAACCGTATTCACCTAGGCGTGGTTTGTTATTTTTTACATCCATTTCTGCTGATCAATGAAAATGCGAAATATCATCCGGATAACGTCAAGCAACTCTAATGGATTGTTTGCTGGTCAAAATTGAAGTAATGAAAAGAATTATTGAACGCAGACTATACTTTCTCTGAACAAAGCGATTTTCGCGGTACCCGAAAACAAGCCAAACCACGCATAGGTGAACACGGTTCTTTAACTGCAGTGATATATCATACCCGATCAAGATTCCCTCAGTGCAGCACATCTAACATACCCGATCAAGATGCCTTCAGTGCAACACATTTCACAATATCTGGGCTGTACGTGTTTTTAAAATCGAATTATATTGTAACGTTCTTAAAACAACCGAATATCCATTAGTGAACTTGAACTTTATCGTTGTTTCCTGAATATATTTGTTTGCGATTCAGTTATATATGCATGTACGATTGTGGCATGAAAATAATGAACAATGCGGTGGTATTTCGACATGGAATTTCTACTTACAGTTTGAATACTTCATTTTACTGTTACCCTTCCTTCTCAGTCACAGACGTTGCTTTTCTAGTTCATTTGGCTTGATATTCTAAGTCAGTTAAATGTTTTTTAACTTTCTTTATTATTATTCATTATTATTATATATTATTATTACTATTACTACTACTCCGCCATTTACAAATTTACAAGATAGAGTAAAACAGTCTTATTTTAACTATTTTGTACTAATTTCATCAATACATTTATATAAATAATATTTCATATGCATATATTTTGTTCGTGGTTTACTGATTCAACAAGGTAAAGTATTTGATAATGACAAAAATGGCTTCCATTTTCCAATTTGTTCTGAGAGTTTTGCATTTTCAGAAGCTGTTTCTTTTTCTAAAAAGAACATTAATTGCAATTTATTTCTTTACAATAAAAAATTGGGATTTTCCTATTGAAGTTTACAAGCCAAGACCTGATAGCAAGTCATTTACAGACTACCGTTCTAAGATCTTGATGATTTTTGAAAACACAGTACAGAAGTCATTTAGTACTAGGACAGTCAGACTGTCTATCACGTGAATTTCAGCAACCAGAAATGAAAATAGGACCGAGTCTGTCCACCCAAACGGTCCCATAAGGCAGTGCTCAACTGGGTGTTTTAGACAATCCATCGTTAACAGTGACAATAGCAGATAAGGAGTGATTGACAAAAAGACCCTTCTAAATATATATAACTTGTTTGGATATCAACGTGTATGAATAATATTGAGAATGATCATATCAAACAGCAACTTCAGTTCGAGTGACAACAGAGCTCTGACGTCACCAGAATTGCAGGACTGTATATTTTAGCATACACAAAATTCGTGAAACCCACTTGTCAAAATGGCGTCCACGCAGGTTTCCAGCAGACTGAAAGCTCACGAAGAACTGTATACTGCTTTTATGCAACATAGACAGGAACAAGAATATGAACCCGTACTTAACAGTATGTTAAACATTTTGAAATTGCTGTGTTTATGTATCTGTTATTGGTTCAACTTCCCTTTTGCGGCAATTTTATTGTGCAGAAAGAATAACGAAAGAAGGCGAAAAGATTTTAGAGGAGAATGATCCGCGTAAGAAGAGTCGGATAAATATGCATTCTGTGTTCTGGATGGTGGCTGCAATGTGCGTGTTTTACTACACGGATTTCTACATCGCTATTAGAGTGGATGATAGAATTCACAGGTAAGCCGTAATCTCGATACACTGAGTTACTTGAATGACTGAGTCACCTTCGCGATAAATATTGAATTGATAAACTCATGTAGTCCCATAGGCAAAGAGGGGATCGCCGATTTGCTGAAGTTTCTTTGCTCAGTAGTATTCAAGACAAGTTTGTGGAGATATTAGAAATCTTTGTAGTTCAGTAAAGCGTTATTTGATTTCATTTACAAGTGGCCGTCACACACACATACACACACACACACACACACACACACGCCGTCAGCCAATGTAACACAGGCATCCCGAATAATCGAGTCAAGACTTTCTATGAAAATAAATATCGTTTTTTCGTGAAATCGTTCAAAGTTGATGCAAAGGACACAAAGCTTCAACGTTATCTATTGTTGTGATCTTGGC
>JANSTR010104321.1:0-12178 GCA_025434805.1 Antipathozoanthus remengesaui | reverse complement strand
ACAAAAGCCTTGGCTTTGTTGCAAGCGTCGAGCCAGGAAGGCAGCACAATCATCTGGCCACTGGCAACACCACACAGGAACTTCACTGTTCGTCTCACCTTCAACGACGAGCAGCCAGAATTATATTTTTAAAACTGACAAAAATTAGAGAAAGGCACGACTTCTCAGAATTTTAAAAACACTAGCACGCAACCAAATTAGAAAAAAAAGCAAATTAAAATAAAATAAATTTAAAAGCATCTATGTACTGATGTACTATTACTCGAAATCTGACCACATCAATATTTTCATACTTTCTTTTTGCCCATAAAGACTACAACGCACGTCTGGCTTCTAAATCTACGTTTGTTCTCCCAAAACGTACACTGTGCTAATTATGGAAAATTTAATGAGGGTGTTAAACTCAAGAGTTGAAACAAAATTGATGAAACTTCATCAACTCTCAGTTATCGTTGCTTCAAATGGAATCTCGAAAATCTCGATATTTATAATTGACTTCATATTTTGTACTTTTTGACGATACGAATTGCATATTTGTGTACTAGCTTTATTTTACTTGTACTTCCTTCTTTTCTGACCAAATGATTTTATTCAAAATATAATAGGTACCCGAACAAACTTGCTTCGACAGTTATATCGGGTGTCCGACCACTGCGTCATGTGTACTGTAACTAGCTCAGTTTTGTTTTTCAATGTAGAAAACTGGTGAAATAAAATGTTGTTGTTACCTCTTGTTAACTAAACAATATTTTCAAACCTAAGAGAAACTCTTTTTACGGCTAAATTATTGAAAATTATTTTTCTCAGAAGTTTCATTTGACACAAACTGTAACCTTGTTTTCTTGTTAATGAACCATTAGCACGCGCAAAGCCGCGCAAAAACCATTGTAACTGCAATCAGCCAATCACCTTGTCCGTTACCAGGTGGGTACAACTGTACACACTGTCAACAAGCGCCCCACCCAGATTTGTCACAATCTGCAAGAGATAAATGTCCACTGATAATTAAAACCCTGAAGCTCACTCGAATGCAATAGTAAAAGCGAGTGTCTGTCTGTCTGTCCAACGGTTGGCTAATGTCACTACTCCAACATAATGTGAGCATGATGGCACTGGCGGATTGCAAAACGTTATTCAGGAGAATATTGGGTTCCAGTAAAGTTTACATGTACCTCACCTGAACAATAGTTTGGCAGCTCCGTTATCTCGCCCATTAAATTTAACTGTTTAAATGTTTCATGTTTTGTAAGCTCTCGTGACCTCGAAAAGACAAACCGACTATCCTGCTCCGTCTTCGTGACACTTCGTGCGATGCTTCGTAACACGTGCCATGCATATCGATTACGAGAAAAAAACCTCATCCATACGCTAATTTTAGCGGTTGAGTTACGTAATTGAGTGCGTGGTGCCGTGACAAACAATAATTGAAAGAGACGAAACACAAAGTGACGGAGAACAACCAAACTATGGTTCACCAATGGACTAACACAGTCATTTAGGAGAATTCTATACTTTATCATGTCTTTCCTCATTGCTATGCAGTGGCAATGTTCTAAAATAAATGATCCATGCTTTAGGTGTGCGTCTATCGAGTTGTGGATGCACAGTTTGGGAAGTTAGGATAGAAGAAGCTGGAGAAGCACTCCTCTTCGTAACACTCAAACGCTTCTCTCATGCTCTCGCAACTTCCAGCGTGCATCTATAGCTCGATAACTACTACCTAAACATAGACCATCTATAGCTCGATAACTACTCCCTAAACACAGACCATCTATAGCTCGATAACTACACCCTAGACATAGACCATCTATAGCTCGATAACTACACCCTAAACACAGACCATCTATGGCTCGATAACTACACCCTAAACATAGACTATCTATAGCTCGATAACTACACCCTAAACATAGACCATCTATAGCTCGATAACGACACCCTAAACATAGACCATCTATAGCTCGATAACTACACCCTAAACATAGACCATCTATAGCTCGATAACTACTTCCTAAACATGGACCATCTATAGCTCGATAACGACACCCTAAACATAGACCATTTCTTATTTGAAACATAACAAACCTGCTTCTATTCAGTTTACCTTCTCGCCGCGTTTGTCCACCAGACCCGTGAACATGACTTTTGGTTTAATATCACCGGGATTGCGTTGTCTGAGAGCTGGACTATCGCCTACACTTGGAAGAACTTGTTTTCGCCCACGTTTGGAGGGAGTAACCAGCGCCTGTTACAAGAAATATACAAGCGCACTCAAAATTGTGGCAGTGGCTGCCCTTGGAAAGGGGACTTGAGCCGTTGGTTTGGTCTCTCGACATTCAGGGAACCCACAAAGGAGTAGGACAACCCGGTCTTAGAGAGATTGGTTTCCTTTTTGGTTCTAGTACCCAATGGTAAAACGTGTTAACCCTTTCAGCCCCAAACACGACAATTGGTGTGTTGCTAAATTCTCCTAAACTGCCTCCATAGCTTGATTATAAACAGGTTGGGAGAATTTTGCTTTTCATCATAAATAGTTTGATGTATATGACCAATTGCTTTATTCTCATAACCAAACAACATATTCTGTGTGGGTAATGTTAGGAGAAGATATGTGCTGATAAACTGGCTGGGGCTGAAAGGGTTAAAAATGCTAGAAAGCTTACTAGAAAGTTTATAGGCTAGTTTTCGTCATTTCTTGCTATCGTTTTGTGGTCTGTTAACCGAGGGCGCAACTTTAAAACATCTAAGACAGAAACTGTCATAAGCCTCTGACAGCTGCCTGGCTAAGACCCTCGATAAAACACATACTCGTTGATACTCATCGTACAGGTGCCAAAAAGCCCCACAGGGAGCTCACATAAAAGTACTACTACTGACTGTGACTAGAAAGAGAACCTTGACTGAGAAAAAGAAGGTGTTACGTGATTCTGAATCAAGTTTCCAGACCAAGTTCACGGCGGTATCACTCTCAAACGAGATATTCGTTTACTTTACTGTTTACACGATTCTCCCAAAAATAGTTCCCAAACGAAATCTCGAAATCATGGCGACTTGCAGCAGTATCGTGTAAAGGAGGGACGAACTCATTCCAGTACGGAATTATGAAAGTTAATTAGTTGGGCTGATCAGCTAACTAATTCCAATACGGAGAACTATGCAAGTTATTTGGTTGGGTTGATCAGCCGACTTATTCCAGCACGGAGAACTATGCAAGTTGATTGGTTGGGCTGGTCAGCTGACCCATTCCGGTACGGAACTAAGCTAGTGGACTGGTTGTGCTGATCAGCTGACTCATTCCGGTATGAAACTATGCAACTTGATTGATTTGGCTGATCAGCTGAGTCATTCCGGTACGGAGAACTATGTAACTATCAACTGACTTGTATTTTCGATCTCCTGGCATTTTTTGCAGTAACGTCATTCCAGAATGAGAGTTTTCTATGAAATATGTTATTAGTACTGGAATGAAACTCGTTACAGTATCAGGTAACACCACCTAAAAAAAACCAATGACTACAGCTTTGCTTAACTTGAGTTCACAAATGTCAGCGCGAGCCCAGATAGTTTTACCAGCGTACCGGATCAGGTGACTGGTCCACTTGTCTCTTTCTTGCTCTGCCCTTTCGAGAGGCACTTTCTTGTGAATCCGCCATGCTCTCCGAGCTTGCATCTGGTAGGCTCAGAGTCTGGGGTGAATCTGGTGTCTACGTCAACAATAAAGCAACCACAAATGAAAACTTAAAATGTTTGTCTATTTGTAATGGTAACGGTAACAGTAACGGTAACGGTAACGGTAACGGTAACGGTAACGGTAATGGTAATGGTAATGGTAATGGTAATGGTAATGGTAATGGTAATGGTAATGGTAACGGTTTAGTTAAGCCCATTGTAGTTATAACTAAATTACAGGCAGGTTCAAGGAAATTGCACCCTAAGCATTGAACATGGCAAGGAATTCTTTAACACTACACTACACATCAGTAATGGAAACTAATTAAACAAAAGGACAAAAACGTACAGTTACAAATGAATTAAATCTGTCCATTCGCGTAGCTTTAACGCCAGATAGATGTTGAAACACATAAAATAATATAATTTCTGGCGATCGAATGATTGTAGAGAACGAATTAGGCATAAATTTGTAATTTTATGGCACGTAGTCAGCAGAGACTGGATTTGAGTTAGTCGTGATGTATTATGGGTAATAAGTTGAGTATGTTAGATGGATAGAGTTCTTAGTTAGCCATTCCAAGATCTGATCCAATCCAAACAGTCGTTTTAGGTTGACCTAGGTAATGCACCCAAGATTTCATCAAACTTATCACATTCATTAAAGCTGGGTGGCTTTTAAGAAGAAGTTAAATGACTCCGTCTGTCAGTGAGGTTTTAATAAGACCCATCTCTGTAATAAGCCGCCCACGAGGGGTTTATTAGAGAGATTACAGTAATTACTTCACCACCCCCTATGGATTATCTCTTCACCACCCCCTATGGATTACCTCTTCACTACCCCCTATTGATTACCTCTTCACCACCCCCTATGGATTACCTCTTCACCACCCCCTATGGATTACCTCTTCACCACCCCCTATAGATTACCTCTTCACCACCCCCTATGGATTGCCTCTTCACCAGTCCCAGTGGATTACCTCTTCACCATCCCCCAGTGGATTACCTCTCCACCACTCCCAGTGGAGTACCTCTTTACCACCCCCCATGGATTACCTCTTCACCACCCACCATGGATTACCTCTTCACCACCCCCTATGGATTACCTCTTCACCACCCCCTATGGATTACCTCTTCACTACCCCCTATTGATTACCTCTTCACCATCCCCAGTGGATAACCTCCTCACCACTACGAATGCATTACCTTTCTACTACCCCCAGTGGATTACCTTTCCAACACCACTCTCAGTGTATTACCTTTTACCCACTCCCAGTGGATTACCTCTCCACCACCCCCAGTGGATTACCTCTTCGCTACCCCAAGTGGATTACCTCTCCACCACTCCCAGTGCATTATCTCTTCACCACCCCCAGTGGATTACCTCTCCACCACGCCCAGGGGATTACCTCTTCACCAAGCCCAGTGAACTACCTCTCTACCAGCTCAGTAGATTATCACTGCACCACTCCCAGTGGATTACCTCACTTTCTTCCGTGACTCCTTTGTCCCGTTGCTGCACCTTGGTTTGTCTTCCTCTTCGTTTGCTGGGACCAGGTTCAGATGAAGGTTCCTTTCAAGAAAACAGATCTTTGCTAATATACATTTGCACATCAATTGAAGGGAAAACATTAGATTACCTACATTAACTACAAAGTTCTATAGTAAGAGGTCTAGCTCAGTTGGTTAGTGTTCGGCCTTTTATGCGAGAGGACCCCAATTCTACTCTTGGTAACCCCAACGCCTGTTTCGACTTCTCGCTGTCTGTGTAGGTTGGTTGAGCAATAAATACCCTCCGAGCACCGAGAAACAAATGAAAATACGCTCTGCCCGCTTGCCCTTTTTTCGAGACGTTTGTAACCCTCGAAGCACGAGTTTTGAAACAACTCCTCAAGCAAATGAAGGAGTGTTGTGTTTATCATTACGTTGTCAAGTTCCAATGAGTTAGTTTAATCTTGCCCCACAAATAACAAAGTCACCAGGGTTTGTATAAACAATTTAGAAAATATTCCAAAACTTTCCAAGACTTTCCAAAAACCATACGAGCGCTGAGTGACGTTCATCATGTTGATTAACTAATTTTATCCCTTGGGTTGGAAATTACATCAAGTGCTGAAGTGAGCCTTTCGACTCTGTTTCCGACCTCATGCACCTGGCCTCATTAGGAGCGCTAGTTGGCCAATTACATCACAAACTATTCAATGATGTCACGAATTGAAAATTTGACTAATGGTGGGACGTAATATTCACCTTGATATCTGGATCATCCTTAGTCGAAGTTCCTCTGCTCCTCCCCCTTCGTCTGGCTGGATTATCTGGAATGTCCAGAATTTCAGGAATGTCTGGAACGCCAATCACAGCTGACTCTTCTTCAGCATCCTCATCAGTGGGGATCTGTTCAAGAACCGCCCTGCTTGTGGATGGTCGAGACACTTTTGCTTGCTTGCCTCTTCCCCTTCCTCGTCCTTTGACGGGGGTAGAAGTGGGTGTAGCTTCTAGTAGTTCATCTGAGGGTACAGTGCTATCTGCTGCTGTAACATCAAGCTGCCTAGACTTCCTATTCTTTGCTCTACCTGTACCTGTAGTTGTTTCAGGGGGATCTTGAGGCACTTCTTCAGGAGCAGAAGATTCGTCCACAGGTTCATCTTCCATAGATAATTTTGGGTGTTTTCCCCGACCTCTCGTGTTTCGTTGTGTTGACGTATCGGGCACACGTTCAGGTACACTCTCAGATTCTGACGGTTCTGCAGCTTTTGATTGCCTCCCTCGGTTTCTTCTCCCTTTCACTGGTGATGCCTTAGACAGTCCCTCAAATGCATCGCTGGGCTCTGTAAGGGAAGCAGCTTTGGACTGTCTCCCGCCTCCTTTCTTGCCTTTCACTGTTACAGCCTGAGACACATCTACTGGTAAAGACTCGGTAGGCCCAAAGTCTATAGATTGTATCCCTGGGAGTCTTGTATCTCTCACTGGCAACGTCTCGGATACCTTATCTGGTGGGATCTCAGTTTCTGTGGGTTCTGCGTCCTTTACCAGCCTTCCCCGGCCTCTTGTACCTCTCGATGAGGCCTCAGACACATCATCTGATGAAGTCTTACGTTCTGCAGCATCATTAGACTTCCTTCCCCGCCCTCTTGTACCTCTCGTTGATGAGCCCTCAGACACAGTCTCAGATTCTGCAGTGTTAGACTTCCTTCCCTGCCCTCTTGTACCTCTTGCCGATGCGGCCTTGGGCACATCATCTGGTGAAGTCTCGGGTTCTGCAGTGTTAGACTTCCTTCCCCGCCCTCTTGTACCTCTTGCCGATGAGGCCCCAGGCACATCATCTGGTGAAGTGTCAGGTTCTGGAACTTTAGACTGCCTCTCCCGGCCTCTTGTACCTCTCGCTGATGAAGCCTCAGGCACATCATTTGGTGAAGTGTCAGGTTCTGGAACTTTAAACTGCCTCCCCCGGCCTCTCGTACCTCTCACTGATGATTCCTCGAGTATATCATCTGGTGAAGCCTCGGGTTCTGTAGGTTCTGTGGCTTTAGACTGCCTCCCTCGGCCTCTTGTACCCCTAGCCGATGAGTCCTTGGGTACGCTCCCTGGTAGATTCTTATCTTCAGTTGCTTCAGCAGCTCTTGATTGTTTCCTCCGGTCTTTCCTATCTTGTGCTGTCAAGGTTTCAGGTTTGTCATCTGGTGCTACGTCGGTTAGTTTGGTAGCTTTAGAGAGTCTTCCGTAGCCTTTCTTTCCTTTCACTGTTGAGGTCACAGGTTCAGAAACAGTATCATCCTCAAATTGTTCGGAAGCTTGAAACTGACTTTGGTCTCTGGTACTCCTACCTGGTGAGGTTGCTGACTCTTCCTCTGTGACCAGCACAGATTCAGAAGGCTCTGCCAACTCTCCCCCTTCACCTCTCTTGCCTCTTCTTCGTGTGCTGTTGTTGCTTTCTTCATGTGGATCATCTAGCACAACTGGTTTAACAGCTTTCGACTGTCTACCCTTTTTCTTTCTCTGACCCTTGCGACTGGATAGTGTATCAGATGTCGTTAGTTCTTCAGAATTTGCAGCAGATGGTCCAGCAGCCTATTAAAAAGAAATGGCTTTCCATAAATATCGTCAAGGTCCACCATCAAAGTTAATATTGATCACTGATATCTGTAATTCAAGACCGGAAGCATCATTGCTATTAAAATCAGACATTGACTGTCTTTGTCTCACTTGCACTATCAGAATTACATTCATAGTAATTCTCTTTGCCTCTATTACTGTCAGAGTAACAGTCAACGTTACCATCGGCGTTTCTATATTCTAATGTTGCTATTGCTGTTCCAATCGCCATTGCTATTTTTGTTGTTTTCATTTCCAATCAAAAGTGAACAAAACAAAGGCAACAGTAATGGTAATAGAAATAATAAAAGAAAAAACAAGAGAAAATGTAAGTTTCTGTGTTTATTTGTCTGTCTTAATCTTGGTTTTCACGTCGGAATCAAATACGTTGGTAGTGAGATAAAGGTCTTTGTTTCCAAATACACGAATATGATGAATATGCGAATTACAATGGTTCCACAGGGGATCAGTTGTTTATGCTGGCCCAAAATGGCCAAGGCAACTTGTTCACCTCAATTTGAATTTGTTCTCTGCAATTCACGTGAACAAATTTAAATTGCTGTAATTGTCCGACTGCGTTCAATGGAGAGTGTGCGTTGAGCAAATTGCTTTTACTAACACATAAAGTATACAACAGTGATAAACTCAATGAAGCCAGCGAGTTATTACAAAACAGAATACTGAACTAGTACACAAAATAACATCAACTATCAGGCAAGTGCGAAGAGCTTCAACCATAAAATTACATGATGAAAGTTTGCAGTTGATCGGCTGTTGTAAGCTTGGAACGCCTGGCTGAATTCATGTCACCATCCCAGAATACTTCGCGTGCACAAAAAGGTCTCAAAATGGCCACCATTCATAATGCAAGCTTGGAACGCCTGGTTGAACTGATCATATGGCACTATCCCAGAAGACTTTGCGCGCACAGGTCTCAAAATGGCCGTCATCTCAAATTTCACTAGTCTGTAAATTTAGCATATTGCAAATTCCTCGTCTTTGGAGGCATTTATCAGCTAGAGTTTTGAAAGGGATGGTAAATAACTTCTTTAAAATGAATAAACAACCAAACTTGCCTGTTTTATATTTTGTTTTACGGTATTCATTCTTCAAAGAAACAAACAAGTAACAGAACTTGTCACAAATCTCGAGACGCCATATGGGATGGCGCCTTTAGATTTAAGCTGCACGCTGATTGGCTAACTCCTAACACATGATAACTTCTGTTTGTCTGGTTGAACTTACACTTTCTTGTTGCTTGGACCCCTTTCCTCTTGTTCTTTTTCCATGCACCTTCTCTAGCTCAGTGACTGCTACAATTTCTACGTATGGCTTTTTCGTCCCCTGCTTAGAAATCCTCTTAATCGTTGTTGTTTCCTCTTGAAGTTCCTCTGGGCTAACCTCATCTACAGTCTCACTGGGCACACCAGCTATCGAGTTCGAACTGGATGGGAGATTCTCAGCAGAGACATCCTCTTTCTGGTGAAAACAAATTAAATATTGTTTTAATCATACGTCAAAATTAAGACTCATCCCTAGTTGCATCAAGTCAGCACCTTCATGCTAGAAAAAAAGATAGAAAAATACCAAAATGATTTTTAGTCAAATACTTAAATCCATTGCAAAACAAAGCTAGTGGTTTCAAAGGCATTATACTGCCCCAAGTTGCTTTAAAGGAACCTCCAGTTCCAAAACAACTTCGTATCTAGGACTAAATGCTCGGTTCAAGATAGGCAACAAATATATCACAAACCTCAATATTTTCACTGCCAGACTCTTGTGAATCAAGAAAAACTGGCGGCTTCATTCGTCCTCTTCTCTTTGGCCTTACAAAATATTCTTCACTCTCATCCATTTCCTGTACAGAAACTCTCGCCGGTTCACCGGTATTGCTCACAGGTTCATCTGGTACATGAAAAATTCTATTATTTAGTGTGTCCTGAAATTTGGTATGGAATACTTTGATTACACTGTACGAACAAATACCTTGAACAGGAAATTCCAGTATAAAAGGAATAACTCCTCCTCCGTTTTCTCACCTTCAAAAAGTAAATTTGAAATTCAAACTGATGCCCTAAACAGTAGATGAAACAGAAGCGTGTTGCACACCTCTTCGTGTGTTGCAGATTTCTTTGTTTAAAACTGAGACCAAATAAACTGGAGAAAATTGAAGAGAAGCGAGCTATACACATAGTTTTGTGACAATTAGCATTTGTTGGTCTCCGTAACGCACTTGCTTTTACATTTATCGCCTGAATATTGAGCGCTATAACATCAATATAATGGACCGAACAATGGTCTGACCACTACCTTTTACACTGAACTTCTTGTTGAACCCTTTAACGTTTAAGAGTGCAGAAGATTTATTTATACCCCCCCCCCCCCCAAAAAAAAGGTCTTTCGGCCTAAAAAATGGCGGTTACATCGATTGCTATGAAACTTTCAGTAACTGTTGCCAAATAAATGATGTTAATTATGTGACGTCATCATGCATAATTTATGAGAACCAATATGCAAATTAGATTATTATTTTGGAAATCGCACATTTTGCAGAAAAATACTTTTAAACTCAAATTTTCCCCTCTTTGTAGTCTGTTTTGTTTTAACTATAAGCCAGTAGATTTTGTTTCTGCATGCTTTAACATGATACGCTGAAAATTGGCAATAAATTCAAATTTTACAAATCCAAGATGGCAGCCAAGATGGTGGACTTGACGTCAATATCTTTGGTCATAGTTGCCATAGAAACTAATTAACAACAACAATTTAGAGAGCTTACATGCCAAATATCATTCACGTTAAATTTCAATCTAAGCGGACAAACATTACGAAAATTATGGGGGTCCAAATAACCCCCCCCCCCCTTTCAACCTTTGTAAGTATTATGGATCTATATATAGTTTTAAGAATTTCAAACAAAGGATAAGATCGAAGGCATGTGCATAAACAATATCTTAAATAGACATTTTGTATAAATATTTACCTTGTGTTGTGTGGGGAATTTCGGAAGGTTCTTCTGTGTACCTGATATCTCCCTCATCCGCTTCATTAGCCTACAATAAACAACAAAGTTTGCTCTGGTACTACCCATTGAACAAGTTTTAAAAAGGATGTGGGGCTCAATAGCCACTTACCATCGCTCACCATTCAACACGTGAACGAATAGTATCTTGAAAACCAAAACAGGGCATGGCTTACATAAGGTTATTTGACAAGCTACACGTATGGGCACCGTTAAGCCCTGGCCAAACGTAGATGCAAGTCAGTGCAAGTCAGTGAAAGTCAGTGCAACTTGCATGGACTTGCACTGACTTGCGTTGATTTGCACTGACTTGTATCGACTTTGAACCTGCTCAAATTTTTGTGCAAGTCCATGCACGTTTTCACCATTTGACCACCATACGCAAGTCAACGCAAGTTTGAACATAAATATTCAAACCTTTTTCTTTCTTCTTCTCATCCATATTATTGTTTTCCACGCTTGGAAATCCTCTTCTGTTACGGAAAGCAAAGACAAGCAAACTGCCGCTCTGCGTTTCCTCTTGATAGCCACACGAACTGCCATTTAGAAAACTTGTGTTCACAAAATTTGTCTACGCGAGACTGTCTTTAAGGGAACTTGCGTTCAAACTTGCGAATCCGTTTGGCCACCAAGCGCAAGTCATTGCAATATTGAACGCAAGTTTGAAACTCAAACTTGCACTGACTTGCATCTACGTTTGACCATGGCTTAACATGCACGGAAACGCTTGCTTGACGGGCCTCCTATTAACCAAGACAAACTAAATCACGTTTGATTGGTAAATACGGCCACTTTAAAAATTTTGAATAATCTTTTGTTTTTATAATGCTTTCTGCTAAAGGAACATACCAATCTTAGCAAAAAGAAAAAGTTACGTCGATTGTAAGAATACAAAAATACATTCAATTTGCGTTCTGGACTAATTTGTACTCGTGGCAAATGTTATATGTCGGACAGGTTATCTGCTCAGCCACAAACTATAATGGTTCAACTCGACTCAAATATCGATTGGAGTACCGACTTCAGCTACAAACAACAACATTATATATTTTCTTCCCCAATTAGTTAATCAGTGACTGAATATTTATGGTATGAAAAAGGAAGAGTAGGGTTTACTGGCCACCCGAAATAACCATAAGAGTTAAAACATGCTGATGGCCAGTATATTTCTTTTAATTGCAATATATACGGTCAATCCCGTTTCTTGGCTCTTCTCTTCGAAAGACCCGGGTTGGTCTGGTCACATTTTACCCAGATTCTGGGTGGTAACAACTATATAAAAGCAAGTATAGTGGTTTATGGTTAAAGTTACAGTGCTGTGCAAATACCCAATTAATTCCTTCTGAGCGATAGCCCTAGAAAGGAAATGGGCCCCACACGGAGAAAGAGAAAAAATCT
>JANSTR010104210.1:0-12179 GCA_025434805.1 Antipathozoanthus remengesaui | reverse complement strand
ACCTGTTCAGGTGATTTTTTTTTCGAGACATCTTCAGAAGGATTACACAAAGTACTTTCCATCCTCCTTGCTGAAGAGAGAAGATTGTTTGTGTGTGCTTGCAACACCTCAGTGGTATTGTTATTGTAATTTTGGAATGGTTATATCCTATATGAACATCCACGCCAGATGCAAGAGGTCATGGCGAACTTTTCTGGAGCAGTTAGTTTTGGTTGAAATTATTCTCACTCTTGTGCACATACTGAGGCCAAGTACATATGCTGGCATATTGCCAGTCTTGTTTGATTCTATAAATACCCCCTCTTCTCCATCCCCTATATAGCATGCCAAGATGAACAACCAATGTTTGAGCAGAGGGGGATTGGGAAGGGGCCCATTCCCAATCCCCTCCCTCACACATTCCTAACCCCTTGTGGATGTTTTATTTTGTGTCATGAGAATTGGCAATTCTAACTGTGCTTCTGACATAGTGAGCTCGCTCGCTGACAACGCTTTTAGTGTGTTTGAACACAAGAATGTGTGGTATGATCACCCAAAAGCACTGGTCGAAGGTTCCAGAAAGTGGACCTTGCTCATCTGAGTTGAGGGCCATTTACCTGTTCTCCCCTGGGTTAGGTTAGAGTTAGGATAACGGTTAGGGTTAGCTTCAAAACAGGGGTTGGCAGGAATATGGGCCACAACCAGTCTCGATTCAAAGAAGTAATTATATTGAATTTTCAAACGATGGACCACACGATGTGCCATCATACAATACCCCAGCTACCAAACGGTTTAACCCCTTCACTCCCATGTTCAAAAAAAGAGAAACGTTCAGTTGAATGAGTGAGAATTGGTAGTATAATCTTTTTTTGTTGAAACAACAAGACTGGCATTATGGAAGTATACTTAGGTTGGCCTCAGTATGTGCACAGGATTGAGTGGGAGTCATATCAAGCAAATTAAGCTGCTTCAGAAAGGGTCAAAGTGATCTACATCTGGCATGGATGTTCATAGAAAGATACAAACAATACAACATCAATTCCACCAAGCCAATGAAAGCACTCATGTAAACGTTCTGCTATCTCTGGTGACGACAGTGGGCAGTACTTTAATATGTAAGTCTTCTGAAGATGTCTCAGAAAGAACACGTGAACAGATTCAATCAGTCTGTATGCACTGTTGGAGCTGTGCCAAAGAAGGTTGGGAGCTTGATGCAATTACATGTAGATGCTTAATGCAAGTACCTTGAAACAGCGAAATGACACATTTTGGGCAATTACCATATCGAGTTTGGTTTGATCTTGCCACTTTCATGTCCAGACAAAGTTGCAAATGACTTTCTTTTCTCATCACAAAATAAAAACCGAACTTGATTACTTTTTACCCAAGAAAAAAAACGTAAACAAACTGACTGACTGAGCAGAAATACAACGTGACGTAAATACCATATTTCTGGGGTGAGAAGATTACCATAGGAGTTACCCTTCTGGCGTCAGCAGCCGCAAGGCCTCCTCAACATCATCCATGTTGGATGGTGAACCTCCCTCCAACACATCATGAATGCGGTTCAGCATCTTTGAATATGAAGATCAAAATTACTTTCTCTAATCAATTTAAAGAGAAAGACTATCAATTATGTATAATTGGTTGTGCAATCAGCCTAATAATCAAAAACAAGTTATTTGTCTGAGCAATCTGAATACTGTTTGGTTAACCTGGTGAGGTTGCAGGGAGAAATGTCAGATTGAATATTCTTGGGAAGGAAAGGCTTAAATAACAGGTCATTGTGTGTGCAAACCAACCGATATATGCATCTTGTTTGTAAATTGATAGAATATTTGTCTCCCTGACCTGTTGGGAGTACATTGGTCTCCAGTAAGCATTCGCCCGACCAGTGTCATACTGAATTAGCAGTTCCTCTCCTGCGTGGATGTGTCGTGTGGTCTTGATCCAAACTTCATCCATCCGCAGCTGGAACTTGCAATTCAACCGTTGCTGGATGATTGCGGCGTACTTCCCATGTAAAGTGAACGGCCACGACCCTGCAACATAATTGATAACATGACCTGTTCAAAATCTTCTGAATAGATAATATACCAGCACTACAGATGGGGGTCAAAGTAATACGATCAATATTGTCAACTCAGATTATGGTAGAATAATAATAATTTCATTCAGTTGAATCCTATCCTATCAGGATACTATGTCATGTAATGAGACATAATAAATACCATCATTCAACAGCCTCCCAAGGCCCACGTTGCATTTTTTGCCATTGACAGACAGCTTGTGGCCACGCCATGTGAACTCCAGGGTGTAGTCTCCTTGGGCAGTAGTGGCACCTTCGAATGGGGCAGATGGAGCGTAGGAGCAGACCCAGGTGTTTGGTGGAAGGGCAACCATGGTGAACACACCATTTCCTGGGTCAACTCCACACACCCCAGTCACTCTGCTGGGTAGGACCTTGAGAGCCCCTTCTCCTGTCCTGAGAAGAGAAGTAGGGAAAAGGCTGCTGACAAAGTTGCTACAGGTGTGTGCTACAGACATTACTGTACATACTTTTCAAGAAGTATCTTGAAACCATAGGGGCTTGGGCTTCCCATTGGTGTGCTCTGATGGGTTGTTCGGCCCCTATGATCCCTCAGTAGCCGCAGTGTTTGGCGTTCCTGCCAGGGGAAATTGGTGATGCGATTAGCACCGTCAACAAACATTGCAGGAAACCCAATCGGACGAAAACGATCAAGGCTGGCTGAATTGAAGTATGAGCAGAGCCTGTCCTGTTGGCTGTTGGCATCACCAACTAAGATCTTTCGACTAGCTCCACACCAAATGGGGCCAATTCTGTTTGCCTTGGCGATTTCCTGTAGAGACAAAAGGCGTTTGTCGAGACAGAACTTGGTGAACACGTAACATGCGCCAGCCAGGACAAGAAGCGAGTTTAAATTGATAATGAATGGGTGAACTGGGGAGGCATGCAAGGGGTCAGATGGAGACATGACACGTGCAATCAGCTCAGATGGAAGCAGCTGTCTGTAGTTGAGAATGACTGCAATAGCTGCATCTGAAGGCTGGCAAGTCCAAGAGACCCAATATTCCCTGATTGGACGCCCATAAGGATCTCTCGGTTCATGGTTTCCCTCTTCAACAGGTTCTTCATAATGCAGGTTGCCATTACCTGTTGAAACAAAAGACTCAAGAAAATACATGAAAACAGTCATGCTGTGATGACCTGTGAATTTGTGATAAAGAACATTTTCACAATCACGGAAGTAATGTACTGCGGACAATTCTGGCGCATCGATATGTGCCAGCCTCGTGTAGCAGCAGGATGCCATTGGATCAGCGTTGTCGGGTTGGACCCCAGTGACCAAACCATCCCCGTCGTTCACCAGGATGTTTTCGATTGCAACTGCAACAGGTGAGAGCCGGGGGAAATTATCTGCGCCAAGACAAAATGGCGAACCCCTAATGAAGGCTTGGTTGAGAGCGTCATCTACATGTCCTGTGAAAAGGCACAAAGGACAACTCTTAGTTGAATAATGAAATTTCAAGATATTTCACATACTACATAGTTCACATATTCTTACAATAACTGATCAGTTTCTTGCTTTCTGATTGGTTGAGTTTCATGATCAATAAGAGGACAGACACATAAAAAAACTGACATCAATTCGTTAAATAGAGACTGTTGGTTTTTTTGGAAGGGTTCTTGACTGACCTGTAAGGCAAATGACATCTGGTATTGATTGCAGAGCAGCTCGAAAATCACTGGAGCAGAGATGGTTCATTGGCTCGTTCACAAACTTCATCATGGGGAATGCAGATGTTGCGCGGTAAATGGAGATAGCATCTTGCAGAGATGACGAGGATGCACCAATCTCAAGGGTCTGATCGAGGAAATCCAGGGCACTTTCACCTCTGGGGCGTCCTCGTCCCCGCCTCTCATCTACAAGCTGGATTCTCTCACCAAGGGTGTTGATTGTTTCCGTGAGGAGTCTGCCAATTTGTCCATGTTGTTGGATGGCCAACTGGGTTCGCTGTTGCAAGGCCAACTTTAGTTTCAATATGACCTGAATGCAGGGGGTTTACAAAAGTGAGTCATATTGAATATACTGTTAGTAAAAGCTCTATTAAGCGCCCCCGGCGCTCATTTCATTTTTGGTCCTCGAGAAGGGGCACTTATTCAATAACCTGTTTTCAGCCACAGGCAAACTACAGTACCGTACTTCGTAAACCGAGTTAGACTTGCATGAACTGTATTGAAAACGGAGCTCGACAAGAAGAAATCAAAACTTTCACTCACATGTAACTAGATATCGTCCAAGTCAGGCTAAGGAATAAGATCCGTCAGTCGTATTTGTAGAAAGTTTAACGACTTTTGTGTTTCGGGGGAGGGGGGAGGGGCGCTTATTCGAAAATGGCAGCTTTTGAGGGGGCGCTCAATAGAGCTTTTACGGTAGTTCAATATATTCTGACTGAACATTGATGACATAGGGTGTAGATTCTGCTAGAATCTTACAGGTTTAGTACCAACTGTTATTCTATTCTATTCTATATTTCTGATTAGAATGAACATGAACAGGCTTAAACCTTTCACTCCCAAGAGTGATCAATTTCAAATTTCTCCTGCAGCCTCACCAGTAATATTACATCACATAGTATGGAGAATTTGGCTTTTCATAGCTTTAGTCAGATGCAAGATTATTATACTTCCAATTCTCACTATCTCACTTATACATTGCTCTTTAAGAGGTTGTAAAAACGTACTTTTTGAACTTGGGAGTGAAAGGGTTAAAGGGTTAACAAACAATACCTAGTGGGTTAGGTCCCTACACAGATTTGGACACTAATAATTGGATGGCTCCTGGCAACAGTTACATAATCTCAGGGCACAACAAAACCCATGTCCACTTGCCAGGGGCAAGTGAGTTCCTGTGTGGGGCAAGCAGGTCACCCTGGCAACTTGCCCACTAGGAAGGCAAAATTGAGCCCAAGACTCAAAGAATAAATAAATCCTGGCAAGTAAGAATAAACTCTGGCCAAGTGAACCTAATTGCTACAGCTTGCCCCAGGGACAAGCAGAAAAATTTCTTTGTCGTTGTGCCCTGAATTGACTATTTTCACGTATGCCAGAATCCACTCAAATTTCACAAGCTGACCTGTGTTTTGTGAAAAGATGTTCCTGTGTTGTTGTTTTTTTCCAAGAAGCAGGGAGAGAAGACTTTTACATGTACAGGCCTGAAATTCTCCCCTCCAGCCCCTTCCCTTCCCTAATCAATGTTGATCACTCTTTTGGCACTATGGTGATTTCGTGCTTGGCCAACATTGTGCAGGGGGAGTGGTGAGGGGAGGGAGAGAACTTTCAGTCTTTGTGCCAACAAAATATCAGGGGAACATCTTTTCACATAACAGGTTGGCTTGCATGTGAAGTTTGGGTGGATTCTAACATACTTGAAAATTGTACTGTAACTGGAGCCATTCAATTACATTTTATGTATGTATTGATTTTACACACCTCCCTTTGGTGACAATCCGCTGGAGCACCAGCTCTTATGTTGCGGATTGCATCCGCCAGGCGTTGAGGATCACCTGGGAACGAAAAAGGAATCACTGAACATGGGTGGAAAAATGTATTATAATCGCAGTTTTTCAAGTATGACAAAAGGGTGACTGCTTTGTTGTATGGATCAGCATGTTGTTTGAGAATGTTCTCCAGATAACGGAGGCTTCTGTTTTCCACAACAATTTCAGATGTCTGCGATGAGGGTCCTGGATCGACTGGTATCTGTTGGGTGGGCTGTGAAGAAATAAACAATTTTGCCACACTTCAGTTGAATGGCATAATTTCACTGTTATTTGACCCTTCCTGGTTACACAGCTTGTCATAATATACTACAAAATACATAGGCCACTTCAGGAATTTCCATGTATAATTTTGTTTAACATGTATTCACTACCAAGTTCAAAAAGTACATTCTCCAAACAGGTTTTTACAAAGTAACATATAAGTGAGGTAGTGAGAATTGATAGTATAATCGTTTTTCTTCTGAGTAAGCTATGAAAAGCCAAGTTCTTCATACTATGATGCAATATTTATTTGCGAGGCTTTAGGAGAAATGTGGAATCGGTCACTCTCTGGAGTTAAAGGGTTAACAAAATCTATATCTAAGTGGTAAATTCAAATTATAACAATCTTAATAATAATAAGGATAACACTACTACCATAAATACTACTACTAATATTAATAGTAATAATAATGATAATAATAATAATAATAATAATAATAATAATGTTCGGCTGGTCAATGAAAGCTGAAAAAACTAACCGGATCGTGACGTATTTTCTTCGCAACACGCCTGGTACGGCGATTGACTATTTCTTGTGCACTGCCGGTCGTTGTTTCACTTGCACTCGACATTGCCGAGGCATCGTCCTCCCCATCGACATCAGGAGACTCGTGACTGGCTTGGGCCGGTGAGCTACCTACTGCAGGAAAAACAGTTGAGCTCTGGGCCGGTTCATTCAAAGAGCTGGCTACTTCTCTTAGTTTTTTGCGAAAATTTGAAAATGTCGCTTTGCCCTCTACGCTGTGCATGATATGGGGCTCCAGAGAATCCGCTTGGGCCAATAACTCATTCCAAAGTGCTCGTGGAACTTTTACAAAATCAGCCATTTTGACAAGCACGTGTAGGAGATCGAATTGGCATGGGGCGACCGGAAACGTTCGAGGCCGGGGAAGAAAATAAAAAATGTACTGCTTCCTCAGAAATCAAGACGAATATTTTCGCTAATCACCTATTAGACTAATCGTGAAAAAATACTTACGCATTTCCGTTAAAATCCATGAATGATTGTGAAAAAAGTCCGGTAAAGTTTGCGTCGGCGGAAGTGGAATATCCTCCGGAAGTGGTAACCTCTTGAAACCTCTCAGCGCATGCCAATCAAATTGGCATGCTCGAGACGAAGAACGCGTGTTTACGTCTCCCGCAAGAAAATCGTTTTCGCAGACCGAGGAAGCTCTCATCATCGTTGAACCGCTGGGTGAGTGTGACAACAGAATCAATTCTGGTTTAATACACGTACTGTACGATGCAAGCACGAAACGCCAGCAAAAATCACGTGTGAATCGAAACGATGCAAGCACGTTGGACACCAGAAAAAGCGCTAATTCCCCGCCATGTGACTTTCCGATTCACACGTGGCTATGCTTCTGCTTGCAGCGTACGTGTAAACCAGCATTTTACTGTTGGAACTGTGTGTTTTGACAAGTTGAATTCCAAGCTGTATTTGCATGTGTACTTTCAGACAATTGTGGGAATCAGATGTGAACACATGGACAACCTTGTCGGCAGATTCTGTTCCTGTGGACCGCTGGTGTCCGACCATTCCATCGTGAGTTTCGGTTGCTATTTGTCTCTCTTTAATTCGCCTTCCAACATTGATCATTACATTTGTTATTAATTTCATATAAACTGATAAGGCTGGAGATCCAGCAAGTTCTGATGAACTTTTTGAAAGATCCCCAAACTAAGTCAAAAACTTAGTAATACGATAGCAGAAGGCGTTTACTTATGGTACTTAGTATATCAAGGTCAATTTCTATATCTATTCTAGTCCATATTTGTTCCTATTTGCTACTTCGGGGGTTGACTTTGAACATATAATCTTAATGTGTTTTCGAAGGAGTTGTATGAATTCGTATTCCTAATATCCTTTGGTAGGTTGTTCCATGTGATTGCTCCTCTATACTTCATACAAAATTTGCCGTAGTTTGTTCTTCTATATTCAATATGTATCTTCGAAGCAGATCGCGTATAATAAGAATGTATTTTATCATTGGTAATAAAGAAGTTTTTAAAAGAGCCTGGTAAGTTGTCGTGGTGATAGTGATACATGAAAATTGCTGTCAAGTATATATTTAATTGATAAATATCTAATATATTTAGTGACTTAAACAACGGCCTAGATTCTTCTGTGTATTTTGAAAAGGTCATAATCCTGATTATTTTCTTCTGTATCCTAAAAATAGCTTGAAGTCTGGTGGGATAGGTACTTGCCCAAACAGTGTTGCAGTATGTTAAATATGGGTAAATCATGGTGTTATATAGTGTTTGCAATGTTTTCAGAGATAAGTAATGTCTTGCTTTAAGGATTATCCCAGTCACTTTTGAAATTTTCCTTGCAACATGGTTATAATATGATACTTCCAAGAGAATTCTTTATCAATATACAATCCTAAGAATTTTGTATGATTCACTTGTTCTATTGGTTTCTTATTAATAATGACGTTTGCTCTGTGATTTTGCTTCTTTCTTCTGGTTTTGAAGATCATGAAATGTGTTTTATTGACATAAGGATAATTTGTTTGCAGTCAACCATGATGTCACCTTTTCAAGTTCTTGATTCATTGTCTAATTATTTAATGCTTCTAAATCACGATTATTTAAGAACAGATTTGTGTCATCAGCAAATAGTATAAAAGATAATATTTGAGAACAGCTAGTTATGTCATTTACATAGATCAGGAACAGTAGTGGCCCTAGCACAGAACCTTGTGGAATTCCACACTTAACTGTTAAGCTGTTTGAATTGGTAGATTTATATTTAACTATTTGTGTTCGATTTGACTTGATTTGATTTGATTTATTTCTAGATGAAAAAAAAACCAACAACCTCAAATTGTTCCACTCTTGAAATAGATGTGGGGGAAATATATATGGAAAGTTTGGACAGTACGTTGATTAGAGATTATATAATAATAGTTTTGCAATTATTAAAAAAGTGGTTTCTGTTGTATTAAACCACATATTTCTATATCATATAATCAAACGCAACGCAACTGTCCACTTAATGTCCCCGCTCCGTTTGTTAGCACACTACACGAGAGTAACGTATTGGCGTCATGGGGGACACAGCCCTGCGGGTGTTCCGGCTTAGCGACCCCCGATAGTATGACCTTTTGAACCTCACTTATCGCCCCAGCCTCGGGGATGGGACAAGAGTATTGGTAGGCCTGAATAGATTAGCGAAGCCTCACTTATCTCCCCGGCACTACGAGCTGCAAAGCAGCACGTGCCGGATCGGACAAGAGTATGGCAAACGTGATCGCTGCACGACCAAAAGCTTGGGGGAAGTCGCTACGCAGACTTAACCGCGAACGGGCAGGGTGTGACCCCAGTTTATTGAAAGACACAAATCACCTGCCACTCCAAAGGGAGGGAGGGAGGGGAATTCGTAAATGTGCGGAGCAGCGTACACTGAGATGCTGGTACGAATGCGCAGAACCGGCTGCGCCGCCGGTTTTATAGCTAGACGAGCTTGAGACAATAATACTGGCCTCAGAGCAGAGCTGGCTCGCCGCTGCATTAGCGTTTATGAATAGAGCTTACATGCTTCGACCAATCCTGCTACCGTAGGAATTGGGACTAGACGGAGTCTTCTCTACAATACTGAAGCGGAGTATTGTACAGAACCGACATGAATGGACAAAGTTGCTATTTACGATTGTGTTACGCGCACGTGATTGCCCTTCGTCGACCTTGGTGGTCGCGTTCCATTAACTGCATTTTACAAGGGGCTTGTAAATGCTTTATATATGTAAAGAATCAACTTCAATTTGCTATGAAATAGCTTATTAGATAACATTTAAATTTTTTGCTGTGTGAAGTTCTAAATATGTCCAGGACCATTTATGATACTTACTTTTCACCCAGAAGCTGATCTCTTTATGTGATTTTCCCTGCAGCTGTGAAAACTGAAGTGGATCAGCAAGCACGATCGAGTATAGACATGGCACTAGATGAATCAGTTATCGCTGTGACTTGTAAGTGTTTATATTTGAAATGGATTGTTCTATATGCATGATTATATCCCGGGCTGTGAAAAGCTGTTTAAGGTGAAGACAATTAAGGTATTAAGGCGCGACCAAACGGTGATGATAGTCGATGATAGTCGATGAGAGTTCGAACTCTCATTGACTATCATCGACTATCAAGGACTCTCATAGGCACGCGATCAAATGGTGATGATGTCGATGATAGTCGACTTAGCTTAGAGTTGGGAGCGGGAGTTACCTAATATCACGCAATGACCAGGGAAATGGGGTAGAGCGATGAGTTAGTGTATTGTTTTTATCGATTGTGTACTCGGCTTACGGAGGTTGAAGAAGGCTCACAAATCAATATTCGTGTGATGTCAAAATATATTTACGCATGTTGATCTTTACGCTCCAAATTTACCAACAGAGTTGCAACTATATACGGATTCCAGACAAATCTTGAAAGAAATTGAGCTCTTTTGAGCCACATGGTTTGAAATTCTATTTGAGTGTCCTAAGTCTTGAAGCCGGAACAAAGTTAACCCGGAAAGGTCCGTGATTCAAATCAGAAAAAACTTCTGTTTACATCGGTGGAGCGGCCCGTAATAAAAGTACCGGTTTTCGAGCGCAACTTTTCAACGATTCTTAAAAGCATTTGGGAACACATCTGACAAGAAAGGTCTGGCCTCGTATGAGTCGATCAGCTGGAAACTAAGAAAAATGGAGCAATGAAAAAATATTTCGTTTTCGTAATGTGTTCAATGTGTCTCTTCAAATTGGTTGGAAAAGGTAATTTTGTGATATTTACGACCACAGACGGTGAATCACATTCAGTATGTGCTGTAGAGGGGCTCCCTGTCTCTTGAGTTTTCCTACGTCCTACCTGGAGGGTACTAATTGCATCGCCAACTTCCCCCTAGCATTAACAGCAATCGCTGAGGCTTTTAAGAAATCGTAGAGGCTGAGGAACCCACGAGGGCAGGCGTTAGAAGGCTCTTGAAGCCCCTGCAATTTCAAGATACTTCTTGAAAAATGTGTACTCCATGTGCATCAGTAATGTGTGAGTCCGATCATATCAGCAGGCTAATTCTCCTGGTTCTCTCTGTTCAAGACGTCTTCCTCTTCAAATTGATTAGGTGAAAGGTAACTTTGGGGTCTTCATGACAAAAGATGCCCCATTAAATAACAGACTGCTACCACTTTCATGGGGACTGCACTCTGGAGTTGACTTGGCATGGGGTTACTACCCATGGCAGGGCAGTGTTGCTGTCTTTCCTTGAAGCTCTTGTGTTTTCGATTGGGAATGCAACCTGCATTTTGAAGAACCTGAAGGGATGGACATGGGCCTTCTTCATAATTGCACTTGTTCTTTATGGTGTAATCAACAGTTGAGTTGTTGGCCCAAACAGATTCGCTGGAGGCCCATGTTATTATGTACAGCGGAGAGAGCAAAGCGACCTTTCCAAATCTTCCTAGAAAACTTAGAGAAGTAGCCAGCTACTTGGATATTAACACTCGACATCCTGTTGATTACTGAGTCCTGTTGAGTACTTGTTTCGGGCCAAAAAAACAACAACAAAAAAAAAACAGAACAGAACTGCTTCCCTCCCTCCTTAAACTCGGCAGCAACGTTAGGGGTCGTTTACCATAACAGGACAAGGACCTATTATAACCCTTCGACCTTCAATCTTTAGTGGGGCTGATATTGATCATATTATTTCATCTATGTAGCAATTATGCACAATTGGTCCAGCAACGGTTAAATTGCACGTTTCAGCTCCGCATGGATGAAGTTATGGATAAAAGCAACATTCCTGAGATAAGACTCCAGAAAATAAAAGATTCGTGTGCTGTTCTCTTTTGAATGTGTTGCTAGGTATCCTCATCAAATATTGAAACCCAATCAATATAGTTGGCCATTCCCCTTTATAGTTCTTCTGCATTTCACCTTGAATTGAAATTCACTCCTTGTACTTGGATGTGCAGCACTCGACCAACCATTCGATGGGTCTGCTCCCACTTTCTGTTTGCCCTATTTGAAGGATGCCACCATTGCTCAAGGAGACTACACCTTGGAGTTCTCTTCCCTACAGCCACAAGCTGTCTGTCGATGGCAAAATGTGCAAGGTTGGCCTGGGGAGGCCGTTGAAGGGTGGTGGTATTCATTGTCTCATTTCATGATAAGGTATCCCCATAGGGTAGACTTCCACTGAATAACATTATTATTATCATTAATAATAATAATAATAATAATAATAATGTTATTATCATTATTATTATAATTATTACTATTATTGCTGTTATTACTCTATTATTATTATAATTATCCATCATTACCATTATAATCATTATCATCATCATAATTATCATAATTATCCTCAT
>JANSTR010104099.1:0-12180 GCA_025434805.1 Antipathozoanthus remengesaui | reverse complement strand
GAATCTTTTAGATCCTTCTACCATTGGACTTCATCGTTGGTTCCTCACCCGCGTGCATTCGAGCTATATATATATATATTAATAGAGTGTCCCAAATTTTTTAGAGTTCTTAAATTTTAATATGTAATTTTATGTATAATTATCCCCAATATTTTAGAGTTTTAGTGTGTCCCCTATTAGTAGAAATGCTAAATGACACAGAAATAAAGTTATTGTTGTTGTTGTTGTTGTTGTTGTTGTCTGTATATGACCATATATGGCTGGTGAGTTTTAAATACACTCGCTCGAAGAGAGGACGAAACGGACATTTTGTCCTGCTTTCTTCATTTCTAAAGTAATAACTGATTCAGTTATCTTTTGCGGTAGCTTGCCTAGCATCGTGAAGGCCTCTTCATTCGATTTCCGAGCCAGTTTACTGGATCAAAACCGCTCGCTTTGGTTTGAAACATACATGATTGTTCATTATCCCTGCGGTGGATCTAGAAGTGGTTCGGGTTGTTCGGCGAACCCCCTAAAGGAGCATTTCATAAAGTCTAGTTAACGCAAATTTTTTGAGCATACCTTTTCTTTTTAAAAGGACATGTTAATAAAGACAAGATAATGTAAGCCAGCATATTCCTGGTTTAAAATATTCTGCTTCGCCTATAGGTGAAGGAAAATATATGACATTTCTGAAATTCTCTCTGAAGAAAACGTCTGTTGCTATACACCTGTTTTAACAATCATTTAAATATGATTTCCCCTCCGAGGTGCCAGTCACAGTTTTGACAGGTTCTAAAAACGCCTAACAGTACGACCAGCCGGCATGGTGCGCGCTTTATGAATGAGATTGAGCGTTTAACTGACATGTTATAGTTATCGTGTACGAAAATTTCGATTGGAAAAGGCGATTCGAAATCTTAAAATATATATAGGATAACGATAAATTTTCTATAAGAGCAGTGGAAACTCAGTTTCAAAAGAAAAATTGAAACTAGTGAATAGCTACCAGAAGACAGCGATGACGACGGAGAGACTCTAGTTTGGAGCTAGCCTGCGTAGCGGGACAAGCGGCTCAAGGGGCAGGGGAAGAAAGCGAGCCAGCGAGCACTTTCCCTCCTCCCCATTCTTCCTCGTCCACTCGATCGCTTTCTTCCCCGGCTCCTTGAGCCGCTACGCAGGCTAGCTATAGTTTGGCTATAGTTAAACAACTTCCTGAACAACAACCTCGTAGAATGCTGCTTGTCGATCTTCAATAGGGATTCTTAATGTAGACACAAAACGCAAATGTTCAGCTTCACCTTTCAAGAATCGTGTCGATCATTCATTGTAATACCAAAGTATAAACAGTATAGCCTGCGCCGTATCGATCATTCATTGTGAATACCAAAGTATAAACAGTATAGCCTGCGCCGTATCGACCATTCATTGTGAATACCAAAGTATAAACAGTATAGCCTGCGCCGTATCGACCATTCATTGTGAATACCAAAGTATAGACAGTATAGCCTGCGCCGTATATATCATTCATTGTGAATACCAAAGTATAAACAGTATAGCCTGCGCCGTATCGATCATTCATTGTGAATACCAAAGTATAGACAGTATAGCCTGCGCCGTATCGATCATTCATTGTGAATACCAAAGTATAGACAGTATAGCCTGCGCTCCATAAATAGTAAAACTGAGGTGTTTTAAAGGTAGTTAACGCTCACAATTATCCCTCAAAACGTTCGAAAATCTCCTTTCCAAGAACCTATATTTTAGAATTTTTCAGGGGGAGCATTCCCCCGGACCCCCTAGGATGGTCCACTTGGCCGGATGTTTGTCCGCACCCTGCTATTCCCATGTGTTATAGTGCCTTTGTGGTACAGATATTTTATGTGCTGAAACATTTGAAGGCCGCGTTTATATTTGAAAGAATTGGCCTCTTCTTTCACAAATAAACTTCTCGCTCTTGAAAAATACGGATAATAAATCTCTTATTTGGCAGTATCTCTTATTTGTGTAGTATGCCGGATTGAAATTTTCTCTTGTCTTTAGTATTTTGCCTTTGGGTTGCCCTACGGGCTCGCCAAAAATACTTCTTAGTGACACGTAACAATATCCACGGCGTACAGACTACTGTCTACACACTATGTACATTGTCTAATACGATATGTGTATGGTGTCTGTGATCCAGAGCTTAACAAATTGTCGTTTATTGAATAGGTAACGTCTACTTTGAGCATTTAAATAATTCGGCAAGATAATTGTATACAGTTATTGGCCGAGAGTCGGTAAACCAAAAGAGCCTTCGATAAAATTTCTAATCTTTAACATGAAAGGGCTTTAGGCTTTTACTGAATGTTTGCGTATTTCTATACCAGTTAGTTGTGACCTCAGTCTTTGAACTTGGTCTTGCTTTGTAGCTATCCCCAGTGCTCTATTCTCCCGTCTGAGATCTGAATTTAATAACATTTGACTTAAATATCATTTTAATATCCGTTTGCTTGGCTTCTTTTTCAATTTTGAACAGTGAACTTTTACATAAAATTTTAGAAAAGCTCAGCTTATTCAAGAAAATTGCCGACTACAGACTCGGTGTAACCATTAACAAGTAAGAATATTACTTTTGTTAATTATTATTATTATTATTATTTAATAGTAATAATCCAGTGATTTTGAACGTGTTGGTAAAACAAGAAAAAAATTGTTAGTAATGGTAATAGGACTGAGTGGAGTAATTATTATAATAAATGTGTTTATAGTATGACTAGTCGATATCAACTTGGATCATTAAGCGTGGCCTAAAGTGGTGTACGAGTCTTACAGAGCTGCACTATATAATGAATGCCACTATCCAACGGCATATCCAGTGAGTTTTAATAATACTGTAAGGCAGATACAGATCTTTTTTTGGAAGAGCATCTTATTCTTGGGCCGAGGCAGAATTTTCTTAAATATTTTGAACTAAGTGTACTAATATTTAGTGTACTATGTATACGTATTTTCTTTAATGAAGTTGAACGTGGGTTGAGCTGAGCAAAATTATTCTCATGCAGATTCCATGACTTTGCCGTAATGTAACAAAATAAAGTTGTCGACCATTCCTCGGCCTTCGCTATGTTCTTAGCATGTTCTTAAATTTTGGCCGATTTTCAGCCTGCACCTGTCTCGAACGCAACGCTTACCTCCACACGGGTGGCGGCTGCAAGGAAGACTAATGTGGAACGACAGTGTTCAACGTGATGCTCCACACGGGTGGCGGCTGCAAGGAAGACTAATGTGGAACGACACTGTTCAACGTGATGCTCCACACGGGTGGCGGCTGCGAGGGAGACTAATGTGGAGCGACAGCGTCCAACGTGATGCTCCACATGGGTGGCGGCTGCGAGGGAGACTAATGTGGAGCGACAGTGTCCAACGTGATGCTCCACACGGGTAGCGGCTGCAAGGGAGACTAATGTGGAGCGACAGTGTCCAACGTGATGCTCCACACGGGTGGCGGCTGCAAAGGAGACTAATTTGGAGCGACAGCGTCCAACGTGATGCTCCACACGGGTGGCGGCTGCAAAGGAGACTAATGTGGAGCGACACTGTTCAACGTGATGCTCCACACGGGTGGCGGCTGCAAGGGAGACTAATGTGGAGCGACAGCGTCCAACGTGATGCTCCACACGGGTGGCGGCTGCGAGGGAGACTAATGTGGAGCGACACTGTTCAACGTGATGCTCCACACGGGTGGCGGCTGCGAGGGAGACTAATGTGGAGTGACACTGTTCAACGTGATGCTCCACACGGGTAGCGGCTGCGAGGGAGACTAATTTAGAGCGACACTGTTCAACGTGATGCTAAAGAATATTTTCCAAATTAACGAATAGTAGCACACTTACACTTAGTAGCACACTTTTCACTTACAAGCAAAATTTGGTATCCGATAGTAACGGACCCCAACCCCCAAAAACTGGCAAAAAGTCATTAAACGTCATCCGTCATATTTTTATTAAATGACAGCCAGTGTATTCACTGTAGCCAGTCAAGCGAGCACACAAGACTTTTAATCTCCGACGCGTTTCGTTGTTTTCTAGTATTTTTGGTATTGCAATGAAACACCCTTTTCTGTCACGGCTGTTTATGTATTAGTTCTGAAAAAAATATTGTATATGCATATTACTACAGCATTTCTCTGTATAAGAGATTTATTGTTGACATAGCGGTGTGGTTTGCTTTAAAATTGTTTGTAAAATTGCTTAAAAAATTGCTTTAAGAAATGCTTCAAAACAATTGCTTTAAAATTTTCCTTAAATGATTGTTCAAAAAAGTCGCGAAAAAAGGCGTTAAAAAAGTCGTGATTTGGGATAAAAATGTGCGTTTGAAGCATGCTCGCGCCAGCTCGCTGCTTTGCTCCACGGAAACGCTTGCTACGCTGGCTACATTTTAGACAGGCAAGCTTTGGTTCACATACACAGGCAAATGGAGGGGTGGTCTCGATGAAACACCCTCAACCCCCACCCCCCATGATGTTCAATATGTCTTATCAATATCATGTGATTTGGAAGGACTGTTAAATGATAAAAAGCCCGCTAGCGACTGGTCACGATTTTTTGTCGAAATACTCAGGAATTTTGTCCGGCACAAATTTCGGCCAACTGTGCTTGCATCACTCCGCTATGTTGGAACTACACACTTTTGTTCTCGCTTCCCATTGGTTCCCATTGACAAGTTTATTACGAAGTGCGACAGGTAATACAAAGTGCGACAAGTTTGTTACAAAGTGTGACAGGTATTACAAAGTGCCGGACAATTATTACAAAGTCCAACAGGTATTACAAAGTGCGACGGTATTACAAAGTGCGACGGGTATTACAAAGTGCAACGGTATTACAAAGTGCAACAGGTATTACAAAGTGCGACAAGTTTATTACAAAATGCGACAAGTTTATTACAAAGTGCAACAGGTATTACAAAGTGTGATAAGTTTATTACAAAGTGCGACAGGTATTACAGAGTGCAACAAGTTTATTACAAAGTGCAACAGGTATTACAGAGTGCGACAAGTTTATTACAAAGTGCGACAGGTATTACAAAGTGCAACAAGTTTTTACAAAGTGCGACAGGTATTACAAAGTGCCGGACAATTATTACAAAGTCCGACAGGTATTACAAAGTGGGATGGTTATTACAAAGTGCGACAGTACACACCTCAAAAAAGATATGTCGGAACTTCTTAGGGTTTACAGCCAATGGGAAGCGAGAACAAAAGTGCATTGTTTCAACAGTTGGCACTGGGCCAATGAATTTTTTAGATTTGTGCCAGACAAAATTTCCCCGAGTATTTCGACAAAAAATTGTGACTAGTCGCTAGTGGGTTTTACATCCATTAACAGTCCTTCCAAATTACATGATAAGACATATTGAACATCGGGGGGGGGAGTTTGAGGGTGTTTCATCGAGACTACCCCCCACCCCGATTCGCCTGTGTATGTGAACCAAAGCTTAGTCCTGTCTAAAATGTAGTAAGCGTTTCCGTGGAGCAAAGCAGCAAGAGTCTAACCCTAACCCCCTCTCTCTAACTTTGCTTGCGCCTCACACACTCTCAATCTCGTTTCACTGCTTTGCTCCATGGAAACGCTTGCTATGCTGGCCAGTCTAATGCTGAATCAATAAAATGCGCTAATTATTTTTAAATGGCCTCATTTTATTTTATTCCGGTTATTGGTGGTGTCTACATTGGTTGTGAAGTTTGGATTGTCAGCACTCAATATTTGAACAGTGGTCAAGTCCCGGTTGTAAATCATCACAATGCATATCCATTCATAATCATACCCATAAACTCGCTATAATTACCAACATTATTCACAGATTCTGTGTCTATGGCTCGTAATTTGTTTGACATTCTTATATCAAACCCATACAAATTAAACTTTTTCCCCCTCAGTTGTTCTATATACTTTATAATTTTATTTTTCAGGACATTTTAGCCTTAAAGTTCTTACGAAGTTTATCCTTTTAACATAAAAGAAAAAATTGCAATAACTTCATATGTACCTTATTTGAAATTTGAGTTTGAAGTTGTTAAAACAGTATTTCAGTTGTTGCAGTAGCAAAACCAGGCCTTTTGGTTATGAATATGAAGAGAAGCTTCTGCCAAGACGACATGCATAGTGCACTTTCTTATGTATCATCGTGTGGTTATTCTAGTCATTATCATTATAATTATCATCATCATTTTTATTATCAACATCATTATATCATCATGTATCTCTCTTTCTTTTGTTTCCTACCGATTTAATTATTACCCAGAGAAGAGTATCAGTATTTAGCAAATTGGGTAAAACTGCGATCAACGTCATTCAAATTGCTCATACAATTGGGATTCACTGTGATATATAAATGAGGACTTGAAAGTTTATATACAAACAGTATTTACAAATCATTATAAATTGACTGCTGTATTACTTATATTTAAATCCGCCTACCTTTTTGTAAATAACTTGTTACGAGGTTTAATCCAATAAAGTCTTTTTCAGTTCTTGGTTCTCGGGGTAAAAATAATGCAAATGTTTTTTAGAACCATTTTCTCTCTTTGATACAAAAAATACTTGCATAATCGCGTGACAACATCTACAAATCTGTTTTTTTTAAATTGACAACAGTGTCACATACAGTATTACAAAACTTTCGACATTGAATATTTCAGCCTTCCTGCGGGTTACAAAAAATTACAGAAAAACACAGTCAGTGAACTTCAGTTAATTAAATTGCGGCGTCCACTCGTTGGTGGTGCATGGCGCATGGCACGGCTTGGCATCAGAACCGACATGACAGCACTTCGGCAGTTTATTTATTAACCGTTTATTGAACAGGGAGTGTCATATAGATCTGATTGAGCACCGCACTTACTTCGCCATATTTATGATATTATAAAACCACAATAACTTTTCATAACAAAGATTATTTGGCTTTATCTCTCGAATACAACGACTGTCTGTTTGGTTGTGTTTGCAAAGCAAAGACTCGCTACTCTGTTGTCCCAATATCGCGATGGAATCGAACTCGTCGTCAATCTACTTTAATAGGCGAAATTTTAAGTCTCGAGATAAGTACATATACAACGCCACCATTTGAAAAACGTACAATCAATTTTCGATATTTTGAGGCAAACCAAACGACAAAAGGAGGCGGTTCTTGAAGTACGTGACAGCAGCTCTGCCGAGTAAACATAAACGACCAATATAACAACAAACCTTGCTCAAAACTTCAAACAGGAAACGATTAGAGTAAAGGTTTCTTTTGGAATTCTCTAACCTTCCCCGTTTAGACAGCAAGCAGTTTACGATCACCCACAGATGTCAAGATTTTACCTAATTGATCACGATGACTATTTGATTACAGAAATGCTCTAGTTATATACGAAATGAGTTGAACATACATGTACTTTGTTTGAATATTTGTTTCCACTATACAAGGAAGAGATGTTCCTGCTAGATCTTTCGAAATTTTGTGAAACTAAAAACATATATATTTCCAGACCGGAAACTGTCTAATGTTGATATGATGTTGCCAAGCTCAAAAGAATTGCCGCCTGAACGCACACGAATTATCATCTGAGAAGACCGCCAGTCATAACAAAATAAGAGCAGCGAAAAACAAAACGAAATTGCCAATCTTCAAACTTTATATACAGTAGCATAAATCAATTTGCCATTGGAATCGAAATGTGCTCTCTCGTGAGTTTCCGCTTGGTCGAGGTGCGAAGCTCGACACCTTTATAACACTGCACTCGTGAATGTGAACAGTTAGCTTTGTGGCGATTAATTTGCAAAAACAATACTTTTGGTGCTTTCCACTCGCAAAAAGGGATCTTTAGCATATTGATACAATAGTCTGGACTCTGGTGCCACACCGAGCCATCGCGAACACACTATCACTTGCAACCCACTCGTGCGTAAAATGAAGCGGGTTACTCCCTCCAGTCTTGACGCAAGCAAACATGCGACAACTCCACTTCCGCTCAAAGCAAATCACGCCTGGATTTAACAGCAACTAAGTCTTGCCAGCAGAACGACTATAAAGAAAGTTTTGGCGAAATCAATGAAAAGTACACGCTCTCGAATCAGTGCGTAATGACAAAAAGTTTTGTGTCATCGCCCGAGGTTATTGCACAACAACACTTGACAGACATTGGCTCCAGAAATCTGATTTGCTACCAAACAAATCATTCCAGGCATGCTGCAGTGCTTTTCGCTTTCCCGCTGCTTTGGCTGGGGCCCAAATTTTCAAAACACAAGCCAAGCTTTGTAAACTGAAACCATACATTTGATCCGATGCTTGGCATACCCGTCGCAGGAGCAAGAGTTCCGCTATTTTCGTGCACTGGTCAACAATAACCACACATTACTTTAAATTAAATTGCCAAAAACCTAGTTTATTTCCTTCTCATGGCCCTATACAATTTAATACAAGAACCAGGTCTTCGCAGAAAATACACTCAACGGCGCCGAAACTGCGAAATGATATAAATTAACCACCACATTTAAAATTGCGATCTTTGTGTGAAGTAAATATATAGATATATTAAACTACTACTCTATGTCCTAACTGCAACAAATATGGATTTTCATTGGAATTTCTCATAACAAAATAGTACTTATTGCTCGATATTATAAGTTAAATAAATATAATATATTAAATAGTGAATAGAAGAGGACTTGTGTACCTCCTGTAGCCGCTATATAGCCAGCCACATCATTTTAGCTTTGGAATTATTCACAGCTCCGTTTGCAATGTACACGGTGATTCAACAAATATAAAAAGTATATATATAAAACTTAAACTGGAAATTACCTTTTGTGTTTTACACTGCAATTCTCCAGACAATTTTCATCGTTTTTCTTCGATAAATAACTATAGCTGCTATATAAATGCGTATAAATCTGGGTACCAAGCTCTGATCATAAAAATAGATTATTTTCTACAATGCAACTTACTTAGTTGGTTTGCAATTCGATTTGATGTCGAACTACCGTCAGTCCTCTTTCGAAATTATCGTATAAACAGTTCAATTGAGTTCATTCATTTACCGAAAGTCTGTTAAAAACTGGCAAACGTCGCCTGGCGTCATTGAAGCCATCGAGAGAATCCGGTGGGCTTGGAGGCAAGTCTTCATCTTCCAAGAGATCGTCTTCTTGTTTGATGGGAGAAATTGCTGGCACAAACGGTCGAGGCGACGAAACGGCCGATGGCGATGCAGCAGAAAACTCTGGAGGTATGTGAGGATGAGATGGAAATGTGAATACGTTATTGACGCGTGGAGAAGTCGACATTGGCAAAGGAAGAGGGCTCTGCAGAGGGCTCTCGTCACTGTAGAAGGACAGTGGAGACGGCGATGGCGGAGTTAGTGAAGTTGGAAGAGGCGAAGATGGCTCGAAAGGAGGCGATGGAGGCCCATTTAGCAAAGGTGACAGTGGCGGAGGTGAAGACATGGAGAGACGACTGCTGGTAGAGCCATGCGAGGGGCGTTTCTCCTCGGCGTTGTGAATGAAGTGGCATCTTGGGCCGTAAGGACAGAAACCGATCGTGTGGAATGTTCGACAAAGTTCCGTCTTGTACTTAGGGTGACGAGAAAGCTGTCTCAGTTCATGATATCCGTGAGCAAACTGGCACTTGTCTCCATACTTACAGGTTCCATTTTCCTCAAACGGCCTACAAAGTTCAGTTTTGTAACGACTTGAACTCGCTGACCGCCGTCGATCTTCCTCCGTGCTCAAACTTAACGATCTCTCCCTGCCATTTTTGGCTGGAGTTGTTGTGAGCGTGATCAGATTTGTCGTGGGTCTCGACGATGATGCCGAATGTCTTCTTGGAATCGGATTCAAAAGCCTTCGATCGTTCCTCTGCCTTTGATCAAGGGGACTACTCATCAGGTTTTTGTTATTCTGTAGTTAAGAAATGATTAACATGTTTACGTGAGCTTGCCTCGCAAAGAAATCTAGTGATCGCGTTATTAATAGATTCACAAAAGACTTGTCGCCAAAGCAGATTGGGGAATGAATCAAAAAGTTACATTCTTGCCGCGATCAAAACAAGGAAAGCAAATCACACGTACCTTGTACAGCACCTCGTTGACATCATAGAAAGCAGACACAAGTGCCGTGGACATCTTCGCACTTTCAAAGTCAGTTTGCACTGAGAGCGACTGTTCTCCGGATTGTGCTTTTGCTTCCTGCGTTTTTTTGATGAACTTTGATAACATCAGAGAATAATAGATGCGTGGTTGAAGAGGTGTGTCATTCTCTTATGTGCATGTGTCAAAAACGACATATTTCTATGGCAACTAATTTATGTACCACGTGGTTGGGGGCTGGACTTTCGATATTCAAGACAGTGGAACAGTAACCATTTCATTTGCCAAAGAGTGTGTTGGAATAGTTAATAGCACAAAATGGGATTAGTTGTAGATTGAGAATGGGAAATGTTTTAGTAGTAAATTCGTCTTGTTCGAATCTACGGCGACCATAATCGGTAACGACGTACAGATCAGCGAGACTTGAAAGACTCCGTGTTTAATATTTACAGAACTGCTTCACAGAATTAAACAGGCGCTTACGTCACCATGCAAGGAGGAGACATGATATGATTGGTGACGTGAGTTAACTCGAAGTTTTGGCTGTCAATCAAAAGTGATTTGAAGATGAAATAAACAAGATCTATCTGAAAACGACAAGCAAAGTTCCGAAATGAGTTGTAGGTTGACTCAAATGATTTACATATCGTGTCTAATTGACGTTCGTGATTTTTTACAGAAGACGATTTCTAACTGAAACATAAATTAAACCCAAAGTCAAAGAGCTTCGCCGCCTGCATTAAATTAACTCATCACATTGACACGAGAGTTTTTGACAGATAAAATATATCTGCACGAAATCAGACAAGTAGCTGTCAAAACGACTGCGATCTTTAGTTTAGAAATGAAAACAAGACCTTCGCTTTTCGCTTGAAGTTTCGGTTCAGATTGGGTCACAGTCAACATGTGGAAGTCGACTGTACAGGTTTACGCGAGTCAACTAACGAATTTTGAGCCCAAGCAGACGAACAGTAATCAGTAAAAACATATTTCACGCATGAGTAGAATTAAAACCTTTAATATATGCTTCTGATTGAAGTGGAGTTACCATTGTTTCCCAAAATAGTATTTAGAGCCTATCTGTGTTGCATCACTCATTCAAATCACAATTATGCAATATGGCTAAAGCTTTTCGAACCAATCAAAAATAAGGTGCCTATTGTTTTTTTAAAAAAGCAAGAGAAGCTTGTGTCTAATCAAGTACGAGGAATTAAAACAACTTTTGTTTTGACAGAATTAGCAATATTTACAAACTCACGATCGAGACAGTGTTTTGTTATTAAAGGTGAATCAGTTCACCTGAATGATTGTGAAACTATCGGAACGCAAAAAACGGAGGAATTCACTCCTTGTTCAACTTGTCTTTCATCTCTGCCAGCATACCCCAAAGAGAGGCTGCTTTACGGAATTTTGGTAAAATGAGCTTCTTTGCCCATATCCGGTCGAGCTATCGCGTCGACGCCAATACCCTACATACAGTATTGGATGATGTTTCGTATATTATACTGTATACTGAATGAGAACAGGTCATGAGGTCATGTCTATCTCAAATAACTAGCACAAGGGTTCACGTCCCTTTTGGAATGTATGATCGGATCAGTGTGTCATAATAGTCTTTATCTTCGATTTTTTTTTCTGATCTTCAAAAGAGGCTTCTTTTACGGTTTACTTAATCCGTATTTGTCTGCTCATGATCATGCTACTTGTAAATTGGTTGGTTTGTTTGGTCGCCGCTGGTAGTCCGCTGGGTCACAGCTTGAGCCTCGGGGCATGGCACGGACCAACACAAAATAACACATCCCGTTCCCTATAATTTATTACTGGGCATGTCCCGTATGGCGCGCCGTTTGTTTCAAAATTATGTTATTGTCTTTTAAAATACAATAATTTTGCAAAACAATTTTCTACACCGATAAAATTCCCTTTGCTTTTTCCTTAGATATTTCTTTTGTATAATTGGTCAAAGTTTACTTCAATTTGATGCTCGATTTTCACCCTGATTCAATATATTTTCTCCTTGTCAAACGTAATAATGTAATATAAAAGTATTGATGTATCATTGTCATATATAATTATTCAGCATTATAACTTAC
>JANSTR010103988.1:0-12180 GCA_025434805.1 Antipathozoanthus remengesaui | reverse complement strand
CCATACATTCTCTTATAAACGAATTGTCCATTACGTATTAGCTAAGACCACGTACGTAGCGTCGGTCGTACAGACAATCATAAAGTCGCATCACAAGCTTGGGTAGCCTGTGCCTGAAGCCGAAATATGCCCACCGAAATTTTAGTGTTTATAGGCCTACCTCGAACGGCGTGCGCGTTTTAATGAATCTGTAAAACAGTAATACTCGAAGTGAACATAAACACGATACTTGAAGTCTTGAACATTCAGAAATAGCACGGAAACACTCCGCGATGAAATTCCAAACCAACCTGGAACAACAGCATGAGTCAGGCCTCACGATCTGGGCAGTCGGGACACTATGTGCAGTACTACATCCTTCCCCGACAATGAAAAAGACCAAAGCCGAATTTATAAGTCGTTGCCTTCGGCACGACTAATTAATACGTTTGTTTGTCAAAGTGAACAATGGCTTGAAATAGCCTTATTGTAATGCTCCGTAATTGAAGCGTGGACTGTATTGAATAGATCCCAAATCTGACTGCGCCTGACTTTGCCTGAGCTAGAATCAACCCTCCTTTGTTATAACATTAAGCCTTTCGCATCACTTATTGTTTACTTAGACCAGGAGGTGTAGAGATTGTGTTGGCTGCGCCTGGTGCGCCTGACTTTCCCTACTTACGCCAGGTTTTGTTTGGCTGTGCCTGGCTGCGCCTTGCTGTGCCTGGCTGTGCCTGGCTGCGCCTTGCTGTGCCTGGCTGTGCCTGGCTGTGCCTGGCTGTGCCTGGCTGAGCCTGAGTCAGAACCCCTATTTTTACACTACTGTGCTGTCTTGAAAAAAGACTTTGAGGGTAAAGGAAAGAGGCTGAAAGTCGCTCTGATGGGGGTGGAAACTCGACAGCCGGCAAAAAGGAACATAGTTTTGCTCCTGCTCGCCATTATTGTTTTCGTGTTAGGTTTGATTTTAATAATTATTGGCGCGGTGTTTATCGCAGAGTCCCAAAGACCCGTTCACCAGCCGCCTGAAGATGGCTGCAAGGCTTCTGCCGAGGCTAGTCGCACAGGATTGTTCTCCTTTTTAAAGAGAGTTGAGGATGCATACTATAGCCTACATCCATATAAAGTGGGTTCAAAACCTGGAGTTACTGCGAAAGAAGTAAGGGAAATCTACAAAGCTTATGATCCTAGTCTTTCAACTCTCAAAGAAATTACCGATATATCTTTGGAGCTGTTAAGAGAGATCAACGTGTCAAAAAGTATCGATGAAGATGAGTTAAAGCCAAGAGAGAGGAGAATGTTCGCGCAGGTGAAATTCTTCCTGAAAAACGTATTCGGTAGTCCTTATGAAGGAGACTTTTATAGCGGTGATTTTATGCTTGGACCGAATCTTTTCTGTGCATCACCGATCTGCACCATGGGTCAGGATTTGGAAGCCGTTTTGCCGCATTTGAAGCCAACTTCGGTAGCTGAAGTGAGGTTCCTTAGAGATAAATTTAAGGAATTCAACACAACTATCGATCAGTATATCTCCAATCTCAGGGAGGGAGTGAAGGCGGGTTTTGTGAGGCCAGTACTCGCCTGCAAAGCTGGATTGGATGCACTCAGAACACGATACCCGAAAGTCTGGCTAGAAGGCGAGCAAGGTAAGTCCACGTTAAATCTTTAGTCCAGCGGTTGAACTGATAATATTTCAACCACGAGAGCTTTAAGCTTTCCAGTTTACTGAGACACAATTATATATGCAAAACAGTGCCTTACTCACGGAAAGTAAACATTTGAAACACTCACTGAGTATGTGTCCCACCTTTGCGATGGTATAACGAAGTTTGGCAAAATTAAATTATCATGCCCAACATTTGATGCTTTTAGTCAAATCCGAACTATATAGCATGACAATAATCTGAAATATTTGATTCCGTATTTGAGATGTATAAACCGAGCGGAAAACTGTTTAGAAATGCATCAGCATTGTTGACACTGTTGAATTTCGGCGTTAAACACAGCGAAATCAGTAGATAAAAGGAGCGACATGCTTTATGATTTGTTTCGACACAAAACAACAGACTCATCGCTGTTTCAATATCTTAATCGCTATAAATATAGGTTGAGCAGTGAGTTAACTGTTATATTGGTTTTTATACGCCGTCTTGGAAGATATTACGTGTTTTCTGACAACCAGTTGCCTTTATCAATAGTATATAATACAACTTGGCGTGACACCAACAATTGTGATTTTAAGTGAAAAGTGAATTTTGCTGAATATTTCTTAAAAACATATGTACGCAAGTTCAGATGGGATAGAAGGCTCATTATAAACATCAGTTTTTGCCGCATAGTTACCGACTTCCAGTTTAAATTTTACATATTTTAAATGACGAACTGTATATAACATAATAATTTCTAAAAACAGTATAGAGTCGTATTGCATATTGCAAACTTACTTAAAGTTAAGGAAATAGTTAAAGTTGAAAGAAATTAAGAAAAGGAAACACGGTTAAGACAACCCGTGATGTTCTATTTAACTTTCAACTAGTTCTCGAAAACTTAACCTTCATTATATTTGTTTTTGAAGGGTAGAATAGAAGGGCTTGATGTTTATCAACCTTTATCGAAATTTGGAAATTGACAAGTTTCTTAAAATTTAAAAACTTTGAAGTGTGTAAAGTCACTTTATTTCAAAAGAATTATAGTCTAGAAATCTTGCAATCATGGGTACATCACAACATGTTTAGTGTTAGCTGTAGCAAGATTCATTTATAGAATGTGAAAACTGGAAAAAGCAAAAGTACTGAATTAAAGATATGTCTGAGCCTTTGTTGATTTCCGGCCCGGACCTCTTTGACGTTATATGCCAAGACACGAAACAATAATCCAGTGATTGAAATAGTGCATTAAAAACATTTAAAGTTGTTAGAAAGGAAATTATGCATCATGATTAAGGGTTCGAAGTTGCATCTCTTAGGTTCAGTAAGGTATTGCCGTAAAGTAAATTTGTGCCTTTGAGTCCTGTTCCTCAAATTTGTCGGTGCATACATTGTTTGACACTCTAACAGCAAATTCTCATTTATAATTTATAGCCGTTCAACCAATCTGAGTTTAACAGTTTTCCATTTCTATCCGTTATAAACGAGTGATTAATTCTTGACGGCTTTTTCAACAGATTTTTAATGTAAAACTCAATAATTATTGTGTTCATTTCTCTTTCCTCTATTTTGTACTGAGTTCATTCTATCTCTTAGTGTATATGTATGTTATGTATTGATATCCTGGCCAATAGACTTGCTACACTTGTATTCACTAAGTAGAGTTTGCGTTTTGAAATGACAGACATCGCTTCAGTTAGTCATTTCAAGATATTTACCCCTTTCAGTCAACAGTTTCAGTTAAATTTTCAGTCAACATTGCCGGACTTTCTCGTTACAACGCAAAATTGTTTTAATGGCTGTGACAATAAAATTGACTGCATTACTTGGCAAATTCTCACAACTCTTTCTTGAGCAAATCTATCAGTCACCAGAGTCAGGACATTTTAATGGCCTTAATGAGTTTTGTTTTAGAAGCTCAAGAATATATTGTCCAAATTCTAGTACAATTCAGTTATAGTTAATGTTAATGTTAATGTATCCTTTTTGGTACAGTTTCAAGACTAGCCTCGGCCAGTTTTTCTGTTTCTGTTAATGGAAGTTACTTGAAACGCGTTTCTGAATATAAATTACCTTGGTGTAGTTGTCGACGAGTATTTACTTGACAAAGTTGGCAAAAGAATAGGCATGCTTGGTCGCGTAAGAAAGAACATAAGTATATGCACTCAGCCAACAGAGTTTACAAGTCATATATTATTCCAGTACCGGACTATTGTGATACTGTTTGGAACTGTTAGTGTTACGGAACTGTGAACTCTGATAAATTAGAAAAGTTACAGAGGAGAGCGGCAAGAATAATCATGAAATCTGATAGAAGTGAAACTGCATTAAAATATTTAAGATATAATACCTTAAACGTCAGGCGAGAGAGGCACGTTCTGTCGTTAGTAAAGAATTGTATCAGCAAGAAATGCCCACAAGTTTTTATGGACTATTTTAAATTTAATAGGGAAGTTTTAAGTCGGACTACTCGACAAAGTAACAATCTGAGGATGCCTTTCGTAAAGTTGGAAACTACTAAGAAAGCATTTTTTTTATCATGGTAGTAAAGTTTTTAATGAAAACTCTTAAATTGTAAATATTAAAATAGATGGTAGTTATGTAGATTTATCTTTTTTAATAGTCGATTTAAATATAATTCTTATTGTATTGTCATATTGTAACTTTTTATTGTGAATTTACGTTTTTATATAGGGCCTCTATTGATAGCAGTAATTTTATATTTTGTTATTACTGAAAAGAAACCGTGATTAAATACAGGTATTCATCATATTTAATGTTGTCACGAACGCTATAGCTCTTATCAGTTATCTGTTCGTGACAAACAGCCCGGGGGCATTCAGAATATTAACTGTCTAAAAACTCCTGCTGATCTTTGGTCTAGTTTTCCAGCATGTCGTCTATTTATTTGTTCAATTTCAAAGCTTTGAATTAATTTGTTTTACGTGTTGCAAATGTGTCTCCTGGCCCGTGTCAATACCCAGTAGATTTGATGAAAAACATGGCGAGAATATTAAAAGCAGTTCAGCTCGAGTTTCCACACAAAGAGCGTTAAGTCTGACCGATTGCAAATAAGTAGTGATTCAAATTTGAATGGCTTGATTTATCGACTGCCTTACTTATACTTGCAGAACTACATATGGCCACTTTACTTCCCACAAACCATAAAATTGCAGGTCACAAGATAACGTATCGAATCGCATAGTAGGGATGAATCACACAAGTTGATTGGCTAATCGACCAATTGAGGAGGAAGTATTTAACGTGCGTATTCAGTGTGCACTCAGCCTATCGCACGCGGGCCCCCTCAAACTTTCCCGCCAAATGGTTGTGGCTCATGCACCAATCTGTTGACAGGCAACTGAAATGGCTTTCGCGCGCTAGAAACTTTGCAGGTTAGCAAAGTCGATCCAAGTAATATACACTCATTAAATTTCTTGCGAGGTTCAGTTCAAGGAAAATCCACTGCGTGACTCGGGTATTCCACCTTAAATTTCACTTTAAAAAATCACACAGCACTCGTCGCTTCTCGCTTAATTCGTGCTATATTATTTTTCTCGCAAAATTTAACGTGGAATACCCTCGTCAGGGCAATGAATTCCTATACTTACGAAGTTAGGGCAGAAACTGCAGTACAGCATGCATCACTGATTTATCTGTCACATTTTCTGGAGTTTACCGATACAGTGTTCTTCAAAAGTTCCCGCTTTCCCTCCCGGCGTCTGTCCCACGATAGCATCTGAGATTTGTGTATAGGAGTTCATTGGGTGCTACACATTTGAAGATTTCATTTAAAGCGAATCAGGCTATACCGTTGTCGATTTATTATTCAGAACAAACTTGAGCACACTTATCAAGTTATAACCCTTAGCTCAAATGCTATATTAGTACTATCAGTCACAATTTCGTAGACGCCTCGGCAATAAATGAGAAAATTAATCAGTTTCCATCCCATTTTCTTTCAGGAATAGTGAACGAAACATTTGCCAAGCATTTGTTTGAAGACAATTTCACAAGTGAAATATCTTCGTCTGTTGATAGTGAATGGAAGAAAGAAAGTGAGATCTCGGTAAAAGACTCGCTGAGGCAGTTTATGGTGAAATACGTTGGGAGATCGTTTGTGACGCTTTTGAGGTAATTACATTTGAGGTTTTGTTTAGGATATACCAATTCAAAGATATATATGCAGTAAATGATATATTTAACGCCTTGGGTGTTTATTTAATTTAATAGGAGTTTTTTTGGTGTGGGGGGGGGGCGTCTGTTGGAGAGAGGCGTTTATTTTTGTAATCGATATTTACACTTCTTAATAAACGCCATTTACCAACCAACAAAACTACTTGCGATTTGTGCAATTTAGCAAAACGATGTCAAGTAATTGTTGTGACAGTCTGCAAGTAGTGAAGATAAGTCAAAAGTTCTTCACTCTGACGCATGTTTTAGTGCTTTGACGTTTTAATTGAAATTGGAATATTCCAAGTAACTACTCAGTAATCAAGGGGCGTATGGTAGATACGGGGCGTTTAATAGAGAGGGGCGTCCAACTGACAATCCTACTTTGACCTGGGCGTCTATTAGATACGAGGCTTTTAATAGAGAGTGAGCATTAATTAGATCATTTACGGTCCTGTTACTCTAGATACGAAATTTATGTTCGTAAATAGCCATCTGAAGAAACGTGGGGGGACTGGGAACAAATTGCTGTGCGCGATGCTATCTGGGATCGCGTGGGTAGACATAGTCACAATATTGGGTTGACAATATGAAGCTTGTAAATTGTTGGTGCCTCTTTGCAGAGATAACTTTAGGAATTCACCGCACCTAAGCTCTCATTGTTTTCTGAAAGACGGATAAGTAACTATTGATAAGGAGGCATCTATTAGATACGAGGCTTTTAATAAAGAGTGAGCATAAATTAGATAATTTACGGTACTTTTACTGTTACTCTAGATTAGAAATTTATGTTCTTAAATAGTTTTTGAAAGACTCGGTGTTTCGTCTATTGGTCAAGCCTTTCAGGGGTGAAATAACAAAAATTATGCGAGGTTTGTTTTAGAAACGACATTCCTACTCGTTGAACCAGAGTACACTCGATAAACAACTTGTACAAACTTGAAATGAGGTTGATGGTCCGACGTTGGGTTAACGCTGGAAACGTCAGCTTTCTTTCAACCTTGCGGCGCGGAAAATAGAACCACCACGTGACATGCTCCCACTCAATAAATGGCGACCTTGAATAATGAAATTAATATGATATCCTTCGTTTTGATAATGCGTGTGCATATCATATACTGTATTCATTTGCTGCCCATCTCTTTCCGCTGAATAACTTAGTGACACGTGTCCTGACGTGACTGGCTTTTGCTGGTTGGTTGATATTGTGATAGCCGCGGACTGAGTGATGCATGGGAGGAATAGAGTTAATAATTAGACTAGTAAGCAGATCGCTATATATTAGAGTGGTGCTAAATAAAGAATCTATTATTTAATATTTTTCAAAAGTAAGCAGAATGACATCATTTCTTCGGTTTGTAATCTTTCGTAAACCAGGTATCTTGAAACGGAGCACATGACCCGCTGCGTCCCCAGTGACGTGTCCAGCGGTCTCTCCAACCTCCCCCTTCCGTTCGTGTACTTCAACGGGACCAAAACCAGCGAGGAAACAACGAACGGGAAGCTTCCGGGAACTGAACTAAGAGTGACTGGCAAACAGCTCTATGATAAGACTCTCCGCTTCTTTACAACCGTTGACATGACACCTGACGAAGTGTACGACCTCGGGTGGGAAATGTTAAACAAGTTGTATCCTCAGGTAAGGATAGACGTCTCCGTTTTAAGCAATACTTCTCAAGAAAAGTATGAAGAAGAGCCTTCTTTCTCAAAACAAATGTGGAAGCTGATTGTAAACGGTCTGGAGAAAGTGTTGACTTATACTCATTTATAACATGGATTTAAATTGATGGTATTTTTATCAACTGAACCTCTTAAAAGCTACGGTAAGCCAGTTCCATTTCAAAATCATGATGCATTTACTAAGCTTACAAAGTGTCAAAAGTATATAGTTTCAATTCCTTTCTTTATCACTTTGATGATTTTGTCCGACAAAATTCATGGTCTTCTGAACTACTAGCCAAAGATGATGCATATATAATAAAGATACAGAACAAGTAAGTAAAATCAGTGTTGCAGATAAGCAATTCAATAAATACAATGCAATGCAATACAAATACAAATACAATACAGTACAATGCAATACAAATGCAATACAATGCAATGCAATGCAATGCAATTCAATACAATGCAATACAATGCAATACAATGCAATACAATACATTGCAATACAATACAATACAATACATTGCAATACAATACAATACAAAACAAAACAATCAATTCAGTGTAATGCAATGCAACAGAATACAATGCAATATGCAATAAAATACAATATGCAGTGCAATACAATCAACTTTATTTACAGACGGTTACACAGTCACTTTACTGAATAAATTGACTAATACAGAAGAAAACTATCATAAAATATGAGAACCATATAGATAAAAGAACCTTTACACTACTTCAAATTCAGAGTCCCCTAAGATATAATCTCCTCAGTAAAATATATGTATATGTTTTGAACCCACGACGTTAAGGTTCTTAATTAGCAAAACATTCATTTATGTGTAGGTGATCGAGATTGCAAAAAATGTTACATTGGAGGCAAATAATAACACTGCAAAGATCCGATTTCTCCAAGAATTGAATAAGAACAAGTGGTATTTCAACGAAGGACAAATTGGCGACAGTGAATCGAATGAAGAGGCGCAGAGAAAGTGTGTTGATATGAAAACGGCAGCGGAGCACTGCAAGCAGAGACTTGGAGTCATTCGAAAGTGGTTTGACGAGGCAATGAAGGTGCGAAACACTTACGATTTCTTTTGTTATAATTAGACTTTAGAATTATCGAGAAACACATTCAAGAAAAATGTTGTAGGATAAAAAAAAAGCTGGCACTGCTAAGAGAGAGAGACAGACAGACAGACAGACAGACAGAGAGACAGACAGAGAGACAGACAGAGAGACAGACAGAGAGACAGACAGAGAGACAGACAGAGAGACAGACAGACATCGCCGTATAAGAGTTATATTATATTAATTACTGTAAAAATAAGTATGAAGCTAATTGAGCTGAGTCACTACAAATCAATATTGTTTGCAATAAAATAGGTTGGCAATCACGCAAGGGGAAAGAACAAACAAGAAAACGAAAACATACAAATTTAAGATAATCAAAACACACATTCAAAAAAGTAAAATATAGAAGAACCAGACAAAAACTGTGAAAAGACCAAGCTATTTAGTTTTGATTGGTCTTATGTATAACATTGTTATGTATGAAATTCTATTCCCGGGGAGTACCACCCATAATTGGTTATACGGGTATGTGCGACCCTTTAGGGCATGTTTTCGCGCCGATTTGGTCTTAAATAGGGTATAGATTTATATGCCGGTGTCAATATGGAATGTCAAAATATCATATGGTTTAATCGCCCCCACCCCCTCTTACTCCCTAAGCAATGTGGAAGTTAAAAGATTGAATGGAGGAGGGAGATAAAGTTGTGTTCAGTTGAGCTATTGGGTGCCCTAAACATTTAGGCCAGGATTGTTACTGCCACCTTGCGCGCAACTTGTTTGCGCTGCCGTCCAGCCCCCGACGTAAAGCGAACATTGGATCAGCGGTTTGCTAATCTTAGAGCTCAATCGTGATTGGTTGAAAACCAAAAGATTCGCAACACTGTTGCGTATAATCAGTTTACAGAAGTACAATTGGATTCACCTTCTGCAGTATTGCAGGAGTCGGTGAATCCAATTCTCTTCAGAGATTGACACGGAACAATACGCGTATTCGAGACTATATCTTAAAAAAAAGGATCATACTTTTTTCCTTTCGTCTAGGTTATGGCTTTGATCGGACCAAAGACTTCAGATTTGTTCCATTTTGCCGGCAAGCGAGTCACCACTCCCAACTGCCCTGTTAGTATGGAAGCAGACTTCAATCCGTCTGCTGGATACCAGTCCTACCGCCCCACAGATGCACTGTGCACTAAACCTGCCAAGTATCGCTTGCCATTCTGGAAGAAGAGGCCTGGACCGTTATGGGAGGAGTGGGGAGTAAATGCACACGAGGCTAGACCAGGCCACCACACCCAGGTATCTCATGCGATACACACTAAACTAAACTAGGTTGCCCACCAAAATACCAACGACACTAAACTGGGTCACCACAATCACATATGAAAAACTCACTTGACGATAATATATCTACGACAGTAACAGCAAAAAGGTATGACGTGGTACGTCAAGAAATTGATCTTCTGTTTATCTTAATTCAGATCTTAATCTGGCATGTCGTTTCTTATAACAACGCTTATTTCGTGGTATAATGTAACATGTTGTGATTCGGTTTGAAGCTTGCGCATTCAGAGTTGTGCTTTTTAGTGTGATATCCGGGTGTGATATCTGCTCCAAATTAAAAGGTGGTTTGTAGCCGTATCTGCTTTCACTCAAACTAACTCTGACACCTTCGTTGGCTTCAACAAAATATTATGCAGGCCGTCCCTAATTACCTAACACCTCCATCATGCTACTGTTTTCTAGTATTTACAATCAAAACAGTAAGTTGAGGTTAGTTGCAGCTAAAAAGTCATCACAAGATATAACGATCAATCCGATATCTTTAGTTTTATAACTCTCTTTTTTTCCTGATTGTTGCAGGCAGGAGTATGTAATGAAGTTGCGGTTATTCGTCTTTAAATCAACGCAAAACTGATTGATCGAGAAAATAAAAAAAAATCGAAGAGCCAAAGTACTATTCCTCGTCCTTGTTTTGTGCAAAACATTTACTCGATCGGGATAAAAAAACAAGGAACTTTTTAAGGGCGCCTTCCGTTTATCAGAACTGGCCGATCCGACCAATACAATGGTATGTAAATATCGAGTGGTGGAAACTAGAATTACTCCAGTTGGTTTTTATGATACTTGTTATCTGTAATCAAGACCAACAACAGCAGTTTTAGTTTCTACTCAGTCGAGATTTACCCTTCATCGTGCTGGTCAGACCAGCCAAGGCTGATAAATGGAAAGCGCCCTAAGTAAAATGAACCTGTAACAAATATTTAATGGAAGAGCTGTTTTGTAATAATAAGACTATATATTATCGGACTAGATCCTGTACGATTTAAAATTTATTAAATAAACCAAAATATATCCTTAGTTTTTGCTTGCATCGTGCAACTTGCAGCTTGGTTCTGTACGAACCCTGCAGTATGCTTGCCTTCCACGACGTTCTGTTGCTGTGACCTTGCATGCGCAGTTGAAAAAGGCCCGTTATTTTGATATTAAAAGCTGATTTGTATGCTGTGTTTATTTGCAGGGGGCCTGTGCATCGGACGTGTGGTCGGCGTGTGTATCTCGATACCTTCCTAGAATGAGCGGCTAGCTGCTCTTGACAAATAACAAAGCCAACTTAATTCGACAAATTTGCTTCCTGAAAGAGCTTTCCATTATCCGTTTCTATTTTTTCCGCTTATATTTTATAGAAACATAAAGTATTGAAGTATAGCCACGAGATTTACAGCTAAATGTTGCGTTTTCGGTTGTGTAACAATTGTAAAACCATTAATGCATATTAACATATGACAAAACTTGTTTTATTAAATATTTTTATTTGCAGAGTATACTTTTGTGGTACAATTTTTGAAACAAAACACGAATTAATCTGAATGATCATGTAGAAACGAAATGAAATATTAAAATGATATTGAATGTTTTTGGAAATAAAGATTTATTATATAATGTTGTTGGTAACAGATAATAAATCAAGTGCATATGGTTTCGTATTTCATAGATATTTTATAATATTTAGTGGCTTGCACTTTTTATTTCCTTCATCAAGATCTCTAGGAAAATTCATTGGCCAAACGAGGGTATTCCACGTTAAATTTCACGAGAAAAATAACAATCGCGAATAAGAATTTTGTTTTGAGTGAACCCGAGTAAGGCAGTGAATTTTCCTTTAATCGCATAGCAGGGACGAATCTCGCAAGTTAAACTAATGAGTGTATATATAAACTTGGATCGACTTTTGCTATGGAAAGTTTCGAGCGCGCGAAATCCATTTCAGTGCGCTGTCAACCGACTGGTGAACCACAACTTTTGGCGGGAAAGTTTGAGGGCGAGCTCGCGGCTTATTAAAGTTGAGTGCAATACTTTCTCCTCAATTGGTCGATTAGCCAATCAGCTTGCGAGATTCATCCCTGCTATGAGATACAAGAAAAAAAATCATTTTCTGACTCGGGCATTCCACGCTGAATTTTAATAGAATAATAATATTGCACGAATCGCGAAGTTTTGAGTGGAAAATGATTTTTCGATTGAAATTTAACGTGGAACACCCAAGTCAGGCAATGAATTTTCCTTGAATCTCATAGAAGATGAATCTCGCAAGTTTATATATATAATAAGCTGCATGTTGACTAACTGGCGAACCACGACTATTTGG
>JANSTR010103877.1:0-12188 GCA_025434805.1 Antipathozoanthus remengesaui | reverse complement strand
CGTTTGTTTTCCAGCTTCATACACCTGAAGATGACATTACGTCGAAAACGTTTGTGTAAATTTTAACTTCAATACCACTAGTATATATTTAAGGTCAGTTATGTTTTTGATGTATGCAACAAATGGAAGAAAATGCATAAAAAGTCTGTTGAACTGGCTTTAAGAGTTTACATCTTTTATTTTAGCCGAACTCCAGGTAGCCGTCAGCCATCGCCGACTTCAGCAAACCAGCAACAGCAGCAGCAACAACAGCAACAACAATCCCAAGATGCACAGCAAGCAGGACCAATACAAAATATCCAGCAGTACCAGCCACAGATCAAACCTAGACCGATCATTCGCCCCAGTCCCCCTGAAGAGAGAACAACACCGGTAACATTGATAGACCAACTTGAACCCCACCTAACTGGGCCGCTTGAACCACTCAATTTTGACTACTCCCAGCCGCAACACATAATTGGGACACCCACCAGTCCTTCTGATATTGTTATGGTGTCACACCCTGGCCAACTCTCCTCAAACTCTCAAAGTTTGCAGTCCCTTCACCATCTTACTGCCCAGCAGCAACAACTAGCACTAGCTGCCGCAGCGCAACAACAGCAGCAGCAGCAGCAGCAGCAGCAACAACAACAACAACATCCACTTGGCCTACAGTCTGGAGGCATTGCACCACCAAGCCCTTACTACATCACTGCTGCAGCTACTCAAGATCCATATGGCACCCCATCCCTTGCCACTGTTAATCCAGGCGCTCCTCCCACTGTTGTCCATCCACAGTATGCGTACAGTGTCCAGCCATGGGGAATGTACCAAGCTGCCGGTGCCCCAAATGCGAACAGCTTCCTACAGCAGCAACAGCAGCAGGCACAACAACAACAACAACATGCACAGCAAGCCCAATTACTGCGGGCTGGTAATGCAGGTATGGCTGGGAGGCCTGTGCAACAGTTGGATCTTCTGAACACAGGTGCACCACCTCAGCAGCAGCATGCTTTGGCTGGGTCAGGAGGTAACTACCAACTGATTGCACCTCCTGGGTCAACGCCACTTGGGCTCGGCACTGCCACTGCAGCATATTATGATCAGTCGGGGAACCTGGTGTTGGGCAATACGCAGGGACTGAATAATGTTGCCACCCAACAGATGGCAAACCAGCTCAGTGCACCTCCGCAACTGAGAATGGTGTCATCTATGGTTCTTAATGCTGCCAACACGGCAGGAAACAACTCTGCTGCTGCGCTCCAAGGGAGAATGAACAGTGGAAACTCATATGGAGGAGCTGCAAATCTGCGTTTATTTGGGCAGCAAACTCAGCAGCCTCAACATCAGGCAAACCCGTCCTACTCTATGAACCAAGCCAGTGCCCTGCAGATGAATGGTAACAACTTGGGGATGTTGGGAAGCCACAATCTTGGTGTTTTGAGTAGTTCTTCCAGTGTTGGAGCAATTGGTACACTGCCGACAGGCAGGTCAAGACAAGACTCCATGACATCATCTGACTACAACATTGGCAAGAGACAGAGTTTGGCACAGTATTACACCGCACCTGTCAGTAGCTTGGCAAGTTTGTCCATTTCAGCCCAACCATCGTACAACACTCCACAAGAGCTCCCCACCCCACCCCTGTTGTCACAAGGCAGCCAGTCTGGATTCACTGTCGGTAGTCCATTGTCAAGTGGTCTCTCACAGTACATGAGGCTTACCGGCAGTGCAGACAAGAAATACCAGCTGGGTGCAGTGGGATCCATGAATGGATCTGGTTTTAGTACATCTACAAACACATTCCGCAGCTCAAGACCCAAAGACTCTGGTAGAACTAGGCTGTTAGAAGATTTCAGAAATAACCGTTATCCCAACATCCAGCTGCGGGACCTTGCAAATCACATTGTGGAGTTCTCACAAGACCAGCATGGCTCACGTTTTATCCAACAGAAACTTGAGCGTGCCAGTCCTGGAGAGAAACAGATGGTGTTTAACGAGATATTGCCAGCGGCTTATAACCTGATGACAGATGTATTTGGTAATTATGTTATCCAGAAGTTTTTTGAGTTCGGTAGTCATGAACAGAAACAGTTACTAGCCAATTGTATCCGTGGTCACGTACTGCCACTGGCACTTCAGATGTATGGTTGTCGGGTGATACAGAAAGCATTGGAGTCCATCCCACCAGACCAGTCAGTTAAGGTAAACTTTATAAAGCAAATGAATGTAGTTATATCTTGTGGATTTGGTCAATAAGAAATTAATAAATTTAACTAGCATAATGTCAGCCCAGAAGAAATGAAATACAGTAAGCTATTGCATAGCATTCTTCTGAGTGGTATTTAGAAGTGGAAAAGAAATATTTTCATTTATAAAATTTTAGAAGATACTATGACTCTTTATTAAAAGTTTTAGTGCAAAAAAATCTGTGTAATTGGATCAGAAAATCACAGAAAAATTGGATCACAGATCTGTACAATAAGAGAAAAATGTATGAACATTTAGAATTTTTTTTTTAGTTTTAGAAAAAAGATTTTTATTGCATTTTTGGTCCAAGAACAAATATACATTAGTCCAACTGTAAAATCAGTAATATGAAGTATACTGTATTTGACCCTTTGAGTGCGCCCACCCCCTGCAATAATAAATCTGGTGGAGGTTTGGGGGTGAGTGCTTTCTCGAGCACCCATGGGCGATTACTCCATTTAATAACTTTCAAAGGTAATTTGTTTATTATTGCATCTTCAAACCACAAAGTAACACAACAACAAAATAATGCACAAATTATTATAACCTTCAACAATTGTTTTATGTTTTGTCTTGTCTGACCTTTTTGTGGCTTTTTTATACATTCAACATGCATGGTAACATACCTGCAATTTTTTTGTATTTTGTTCTATTTATCCAATAACCACATATATAGTACAAACAAATTAAGTTATTACAAAGGAACCAATCTACAGGAATAATGATTGTCTGATTATCATTGAGAATTTAATAAACCCATTTTATTGTATAAATTTATTTCTTATTGATATTTTGATTATTATTATACTTAAGATCGAGCTTGTGCGAGAACTTGATGGCCATGTGCTGAAGTGTGTGAAAGATCAGAATGGGAACCACGTTGTGCAGAAGTGCATTGAATGTGCTGACCCAGCCAACCTGCAGTTTATCATCGATGCTTTCAAGGGACAGGTATGTTGCAGGAGGATTGTTTAGTTTTGGGACTATTAATTTCTTGTGTCCTTAATTAATTTTATCTGTGAAGCAATTACAAGATGATCAGTGTATACCTTGAGGCCCGTTTTTCACCAAAAGTTTATGAAGCGAGTTACACAGATCATTGCAGCATGCAATATGCCTTTAATTTAGCAGTCACTGTTAGTTTGTGACTTTCAGTTCACTGCAGCAATGACTGTATGCTTACAGGGTTTTCAATCACCGGCTACTCTCCTTCAGTTCGCCACCTACATTGTAGCAAAAAATGTGTTGAAATTTAGAAATATCTTGCACAAATTATCTCAAAGGTAGTGATTCTTTAATCTGAGAAATGTGAGACATTGATGTTTATAAAAACGACTGTTTATTGGTATGAGTATTCATAACAAGATCATTTATTCAGTGACAAAACACTTACAATTCCATGTTCCATCAGAATGCTGGAAATGCACTCTAAAGATCTTCATTTTTTTAAATTTTCCAGGGGGGACTATTTTCCCAGAACCTGCTGGTTTGTGGGGCAAATACCCCTCTCCCCCTACTTTCACAACATTGCCGTCTACTCGGATTCTTATTGAAAACCCTGCATTAAGGCTTCCACACTTCCACATTTAATTTATAAGTTGTGGTCACTGGTGCATAGTCTGTTGTTTGAAGTGAGAAGATTAAAAGGTTGTTTGTGTTCATAGTTACGTCAGTCCCTGGATGCATTACTGAATGACATGAAGAACCTCCCATCACGGCTGCGGCAGTATGCATCATTTGAGTTTGTGCAGAAGACAATCAAGAATTACCTGAAGGTATCAATACAGAGTCACCCTGTACATTATGCAGAAAGTGTTTTAGCCTGTGTGTAAAAAGACAAACTGAAACATAAGTTGACTTTTATGAGTTGATATAAGCGGACAATTACTAAAAGAGAACATCTATCTTGTACATATATATAGCTAACTCAAGTGCTCCCTAAAGGGATTTTCAGCACTTTTTCACAATAAGTATATGGACAGTAAGAGGGTCTTTGCTAGACAGTTGTTAGCAATTATTAGGACTGGTGTAGACAAGAAAATGTTTGCACCAGGGCATTTCTCATATTAATTCCCACAAAAACAACTACATTATTGTCAGTACATTCTTCCACTTCAAATTATGATCTTTTGTACTTTTGAAAGAAACTATGGAACTGTGTTACTATCTTGCGATCCAACTTCAATTTTTTTTGTATGTAACATTAGCAATAGCCACAGAGAACACTGTAGCATTCCGTGGTAATTGAAGACAGTTTCTGATTTCTACAGAATGGAAAGGAACTAACAGAATTTGGTATTGCATAGTGATGCACAGTGATATATAGTGATGCATAGTGATATGTAGTGATGCTGAAGTGAAGGTCAATGTTGATATTGATCAGTGTAGATGGGATTTTATTCCAACACTTTCAACTTCCTACTCACAGGTGAATGTCATGGTTGTTGAGCTGAAATCAGAGGCTTTGAAGGAGCGCCACTGGAAGCAGCTTATGAGACGCCTTCGTGTGACGTGGGTCTTGAGTGACCTGACCCTAGGGCAGGTCTGGGATGTGGACTTGCAGAAGAACGAGTCCATCGTCAAGGACATCATTCTTGTTGCTCAGGGAGAAATGGCATTGGAGGAGTTTCTGAAGCAGGTGATATAAGAGTTCTATATTATTGTGCATATATGAGTAGTGTTGTGCATATAATTATCATCAGTAAAATTTGGGAATCGATGAATACAACTCAAACATTTCATATTTCATTTGTATCCACTAAAAGTGCACCAGTGTGGTGCACAACATGGCCACCACTCCATACCAATCAGTAAATGTTTGGAATTCTATTTGGCCAATAGCTCAGTTAAAAAATACCATATTGCCCCCACATTTTTGTCATTTGTATATTTTTTTTTCAACATCAGAAAAAGTATGCCATATCAGTTTGTTATTGGACAGTTTTTTGTGAGCAAACCTCCAATTGGACTGCCTTGCAGACAGAATTGTCATGTGCATGTATGCGCTTTGCTTTTCTTTTCTTTGCTCTTGATTTTGTAATTATAGATTTATCTACATGTATTTGCATGCATTAACAAGTTACACTTCATAGGTATTTTCAGCAGTAAGACAGTGTAATTACATCATTGTAATGTTATTTTCCAAGAACTGACTTCAGTGGTTTTGATAGGTGCGTGATGTGTGGCAAAGCTATGAACTGGACCTGGTCAACTACCAGAACAAGTGCCGCCTCATTCGAGGGTGGGATGACCTGTTTAACAAAGTCAAGGAGCACATCAACAGCGTTTCTGCAATGAAGCTGTCCCCTTACTATAAGGTATTTACTTTGCTAATAAAACTATCAAAATTAAAGAAAAGTGCTTCCCAGAAAGGTTTTCTCAGTAAATTTAAGGTTGATGGCAAAGTGTTATTGGTTGCTGGTTATTTGATGTTAGACAGTAATAATAACATCTTATTAAATAAGAAGCAGAATCTGGTTAGTTTTGTCTGTCTCTGGCAGGGGTTTCATTAAGGGCCAGGCACCAGGCAAATTGACTGGCTGTGAAGATGGCTTTTACCGGCTGCTTTCAGCATCTCTGCAACTATAGCTCTTTAAAATTTCTAAGGCTTTATATAAACTTTGCCCGGTTATGGAATCTAAATGTCCTCCTGCTCCAACCTTAATGAAACCCCTGCTTTGGCTGTTAGAGGCAAAACCGATGAAAGACAATTTAATTCAGTGTACTTTGAAAATGATACATATATAATTAGAATAGAGAGTTGCATAATTTGGGTTTTATTTTACCAGCTGAGCTAATACTTCAGTAATACACATGTGTTGGTTGTCCAGCGAATGTGATGACAGGCATTTTTGAAGTTCATTATCCTTCTGTTGCCAAGGAGTTTTATTTACCCTGTTCCTGCCGTAAAGTGTTCAGCATGTTTGTTTAGCATTTTTATGGAATGTAGGTAGCTACAAATACTGAGGTAAGATTTGGATATGAACTGAAAGATTTATTGCACGGTTAAAAACCAAACGTATGGTTATTCGTCAAAGGTGTGTTGTTTATCAAGAGCGGCTTAGGGGTCGTCAGAAAATTGATCTGTTAATGCTTGTTAAGAGCTGACCCCGTCCCCCCTCCCTTAATGTCAATCCTATATTTTCATTTTTGCCAATGAGTCAGCCGAGTGAAAACACTCAGCTGATGAGGCGGCAGGTCATAAATTAGTACTAGTAGGGGACAAAAATCTCACATCTCGCATAACCGAGATTTTTTTACCTTATTTGGATTTACCCCATTGTGCTGTGAGCCAATAACATGTAAGAACGATCTCGATGTCCAAGATGGCGGATTTTGAATTAATCTTCCCAGTGATTTCTAAGGCTGGATAATGCGCGTTTAATCCTCATTGGACAAATGTTTCTCCATATACAAATGTAAATCAGTGATCTAAGCAAAGGTTGGCGGTTAATTGAAATCGATTGTGTGTTTTTTGGGTCAAAATCTACGATTAAGTTATGAACAAAATGGTTTGGCTACTTGGCCGTTGGTGATTTTGCAGGTACATCGTATATAAATCTGACTGCGAATCGTCTAGATATCTTCCTACAAAACATTTATATAATGGTTTCTTGGAGTTTTGCTGCCTTTGAAAGAAGTCCATTACGACTGACAAAGTATTCACGTATTTTAATCGTACGCGATCGATTTTAAAGGAAATAATTTTTATATGCCATATGGGATTTTTGATATTCTTCAAAAATGCACATCTCGATTTTGATGTTTCATCTTCTGTAATCAATTATTGTTGCAAGAAAGGTCCATTCTCTTTCAAGTGTACTTTTATTTAAGATGTTTGATCACTTATTTTGGAGAAATTTGAGTTGTTTTGAATGTTGAGTCAATTTTAAAGGAAATGTATGGCATTTTTCAGTATTGACTATCGTTCAGAAGATGCCAAAACCCTATTATTTTAAATTATTAGATGTTTGGAAAAAAAACGTTAACCGTGTTTTATTGCGTTGCTCGTTGGCACTTTGGCGAGAGCTACACCAAGCAAATAAAGTATAGAACAACTTGCGACCAGATAAGTGTCTTCAGTGACTGTCTACTAAAACTAAACTGGCCATTTGAACAATCAGACAGCCCATCCAAATGCATCAACACAATTCACATTAAAAACAAAAATCATACCATCACATACCATCTGTTGATGCACACACCATTTGTACTACAATCTTCCATCAAAAACGCGACTAATTTTACTGTTTCCTCCTGAATTATAGTGAATTATATTAATTTGGTAACAGCTGCTTTTGCAGTTCTTCTGCAAAATCAAGCATTGCTTTTTCTTGCCATTTCATTCATTTTTTTCTCATTTTTTTTCCTTAACGTCAATCCCAAACCCATGAACCCTTTCCCACGCTCCCCCCTTAACGTCAATTTGGTGTTACAGTAAGTCTTATCAGATCGATTTCCGATGGCCACTTATCATTTACAGGAGTTTGAAGAGGATGCCCTTCAATGGGAGGAGAAACTCAACCGAATCCATGATGTGTTTGATGTGTGGATTGATGTGCAGCGCCGCTGGGTATATCTGGATGGCATCTTCAGCGGGAGTGCAGACATTAAAACTCTGCTGCCAGTTGAGACACAGAGATTCTCCAGGTGAGTTTGCAGCAAACCAACATGAACTTTTCTGTATATGTTAATGTTAAGGGTTTGCTAATGCAATGCTCATGTATTTCCTAATTTTTAAAATTATTTTTTAAAAAACATTGTGTATCATTTCTATCATCCAAATTGTTCTAGCATTTTATTTTTGGTGATCCCATGTAGATACTGATTTATGTATTCTCCTTTCTGACTTTTTGCTGCTTACTCAGAAAGTGCAATAAGATGTTTTTTCTTTGCTAACCTCTGGCTCTGGTTTTCAGAGAGCTATATAATGCAAAATATAAATACCATGTGCTATTGCAATACAAAGTAACTTTTGCAATTGTTTTAGAGTAAAACAATGTCTCGGCAGTAAGCTTGACAAAGGAAGCAACACCCTCTTGTTTATGTATATCCAAGCTTTAGGTTAAGAGTCTCAGGTTTTAATTTTTGTTACAACTAAATTTAGAACTCAGATCACCGTTTTTAATTTAGTGTTTAGTGAAACTTGAAGCCTCCAACTTCTGACTTTTCAATTTAGTAATTTTATCAAACTTTATGAAATTAATTGTCAACTTCTGAATTTCATGACACAATGAACATTTTGAGAATCCACTCTTCAAGACAAACAAAATGAATGGTCACATTATAGAGTTCTGTCTGAAACTGGTTCAAAATTTAGGACATCAAATTGCTTTATTTGAAATCAGGTTTTAGTAGGGAACTGGTTGATGCTTTTAAAGCATTCTTTCACTATTCATTGTTCTTTTTCACCAAATAAAGCATCAGCACCGAGTTCCTGACTCTGATGAAGAAAGTAGCCAAGTCTCCAATGATCATGGACGTACTGAACGTTCCAGGTGTGAAGCGGCAGTTGGAGAGGCTGGCAGATCTGCTGGGCAAGATTCAGAAAGCTCTTGGAGAGTACCTGGAGAAGGAGAGAGCTTCATTTCCAAGGTCTGTTTGATCGATAATTTCAGAGCTTGCACTTTTTGTATACATTTTCAAATGCCAGATTCTCATTCACACAGGAAAGGATTATTGAAATCTATATTAAACCAGGCCATTTGCAATATTGAAGTTTCATTTTTAGATAGGATGCAAGTGTATTTTTGTAGTTCTTCTACAATGAAGCTTTGCAGATTCATATATTGAAATAATGCTGTACAAATGTTTATAAGGAATTTCTCTACACTGTTTAATAAAATGCGACATTCTTTTAGGTTCTATTTTGTGGGTGACGAGGACTTGCTGGAGATCATCGGCAACAGCAAGAGCATTCCAAAACTTCAGAAACACTTCAAGAAGATGTTTGCTGGTGTGACAAGTGTAATTTTGAGTGAGGCAGAGGACCAAGTCATTGGAATCTGCTCCAAGGAAGGAGAAGAGGTAAAAATGCTTGTTTGATAGAGATTTGTTGTTTTGGATTTTGGCAAAGGGAAATCTTCTCACAGAAAGATGGCATGTTTCTTGAAGTCAAATATAGGTTACTTAGGGTATAGTTTTGTGTGTGCGAGGTTGGTGCAGTTGGTAAGATCTCTGACTGCCAACCAGGAGATCCTGGGTTCAATTCAACATCCTCAGTGTGTGTGGAGATTGGTGCAGTTGGTAAGATCTCTGGCTGCCAACCAGGAGGTCCTGGGTTCAATCTCCGGCCTGGCTGAGGGTTGAACTCTGTACAATTCAGTTTTCACATTGTCCGTATACAGGGAAGTTGTTCTAATGTCATTCCATTGGTGAACTTAAGGGAGACAACACTCTCCTCGAAAGCAATCTTACCAACCAGGTTAACCTTGCAAGTACAGAATTAATATTAAAAATATTAATGTTTTCATGATCCAGAAATTAATCGAACTATGACTTGAAACTTGATAATTATTTGAAAGCAATACATCCTAAATGAACCAATATTCATAATGATAATAATGTATTATTATCACTAATATTATTAAAATTTACCTGAATACTACAGGTTATATTCAAGAAGGCAGTATCCTTGAAGGAGTACCCCAAAGTTAATGAATGGCTGACACAGACAGAGAATGAGATGAGGTTGACTCTAGCAAAACTGCTAGCTGAAGCAGTGAAAGACGTGTCGCAGTTCAGCTCTGAGGCAATTGATTCCGAGGCATACCTTAAATGGGTTGATGCTTTCCAGGTATGAATTGTTGTGGAACTTCATTGGTGCTGTAGAATGCATGTGAAAGACGTAGTTTAGACATGTTTTAGTGCCCTGTAGTTCAATGACACTGTTTATGGACGGACTTATAGCTTAGAATGATTTCAAAGGTTTTGATGGTTCCTTTATGCTCAATGTTTGACAACCTGAATTACTTTTACCAATTTGGAATCTGTAATGACAGTTTCATTACTATGTAAACCATGGTGTTTTTTGAATAAGACAAGGGGAATGTATGATTGTTAAAATTATCTGTTCGTAGTCTGCTTTTAATCGCATGTAGTGATTTACTGTGTTGGGCAGGTGTCAAATCACCCCATGATCTTTTCATCTGAAGTTTCCACTTTTTGGAGAAGGGGAAAGTATTACAGTATTTTCTGTAGTTTACTGTTATACCCGCACCATTTATCTTCTGTTGAAACATAAGTTTATAGTTTATGCATACATGTACAAGAACCTAATCACATGAAACTTCAACTTTTTTTTCAAGAAACTAACAGCTCTATAATGTAGAGTACAACTACCATATGCATGTAGTTGTGGACGTTTTCGTGTTGTAGTTACAAATGTTTCCTAACTTGTGTTTGTTTCCACAGGCTCAGATAGTGGTTTTGGGAGCACAAATCGCCTGGTCTGAACAAGTCGAGAGTGCATTGCAGACAATTTCTAACCAAGGAGGAAACGATTTGAGTCCTTTGGAGAAAGAGCTGCGAGTGGTTGAGGCAACCTTAAACGTACTGGCTGACTGTGTTCTGCAGGAACAGCCTCCTGTGCGCCGTCGTAAACTTGAACACTTGGTAGGATGAATGTGGAACTAGCAAATGGTTTCAGATTAGTTATTTTGCCTTTTGAGAGAAATATTGTTTTGTAGCCAAAATTGAAGTCCAATAAGTGTGAGAGTTGATGAGAGTTGATGAGAGTTGATGAGAGTTGACTTTCACTGTTATTTGACCACCAATTCACGTGCTCTGTTGTCAGTGGTGTGCAGCATCATATACTTTGAATATGTCTGAATTCTCAATGAGAGTTCCACATGATCATTTTGCAATTTTGAACTCTTATCTCATTTGACCATATGCATGAGAAGAAAGCTACACTCTTATCCAGATTTCACCACTCAACTCTCATAACACTCTTTAGTGTACATGTAGCCTCAAAAACTTTGAATATGTTCGAAGTCTCAATAAAAGTTTCACACGTTCTTGAACTCTTAACTCGTTTGACCACGTTCATGAGAATTAAGCAACACTCTCTTCCAGATTTCACCACTCATCTCTCATAACGTTCCTTCCAGTGCAGCCTCAAAAACTTTGAATATTTTCAAATTCTCGGTGAGAGTTTCACATGTTCATTTAATGATTCTTGAACTCTCATGAGAATTAAACAACACTCTATTCAAGATTTCATCACTCATCACTCATAACACTCTTTAGTGCAGCCTCACAAACTTTAAATATGTTCCAATTCTTAATGAGAGTTTCACACATTCATTTAGCAATTCTTGAAGTCTCATCTTGTTTGACCACGCGCGCGAGAATTAAGCAACACTCTCTTCCTAACACTCTTGTGCTCATTTGACCTCCGTTGAAACCTGTACATGCTTCTATCCCAGATTACGGAGCTTGTCCACCAACGTGATGTCACTCGTCAGCTTGTGAGCAACCGTGTCAACAATACCAGGGCATTTGAGTGGTTGAGCCAGATGAGGTTTTACTTTGATCCTCGTCAGAAAGATGTGCTGCAGCAACTTTCCATCCACATGGCCAATGCTAAGTTCAACTATGGGTTTGAGTATTTGGGTGTGCAGGACAAGCTTGTACAGACCCCCCTGACTGATCGGTGCTATCTCACCATGACCCAGGCATTGGAAGGAAGGCTTGGAGGCTCGCCATTTGGTGAGTACCTGGATATTACTGTGAAAACTAAAACGTGTACCAGATATCTTCTTATAATTATTTGTTTTTGTATTACTGTAAAAGCTCTAATAAGCCCCCTTATTCAATTTCGAGCCCTCTCCACATCCTTACTCCTTCTATACTACCAACGAGCCCTCTCCACATCATCCTTTCTATACTACCAACGAGCCCTCTCCACATCATCCCTTCTATACTACCAACGAGCCCTCCCCACATCATCCCTTCTA